>PVKC010048086.1:0-10956 GCA_004027635.1 Crocidura indochinensis | reverse complement strand
CCAAAAGTCTATCTATCTATCTATCTATCTATCTATCTATCTATCTATCTATCTATCTATCTATCATCTATCTATCTATCTATCTAATCTATCTATCTATCTATATATATACATACATATATATATGACAACTCCTCATAATAATTTCTAATAATTATATACTAGGCAAAGCTGAGGATATGGGTCTGCAGTAAAGCATTCGTGGGTCCTGAATTTGATCTTTAATGCTGTCCACACCCCATTAAAGAAGATTCCTAACAATTTCTAACCAATATGTAAATAAGAAGGCTTTATTTACATGGGTATTTCCTAGAGGGTTTGGATCATCTATTAGTCATTGGTGTCTTTTATTAGTCAAAACCTCTCAGTTTTAACATTTTTTTTTTTTTTGGGTTTTTGGGTCACACCCGGCAGTGCTCAGGGGTTACTCCTGGCTCCATGCTCAGAAATTGCTCCTGGCAGGCACAGGGGACCTTTTGCATGAAGGCAAACGCCTTACCTCCATGCTATCTCCCGGGCCCCAAAACCTCTCAGTTTTAGGAGAGAAAATTTACTAAAAGAATCTGAAAGATAGTACTTCTATACATAGTAATAGATAGAAGTCTGTAATGCACCAAAGAAGAAAATTATGTAATGTTATTAAGTGAAATAGTACTCTCCTTTCTATGTCTCACCCTTTATTTAAGCAGGCTATAACTTTCCTACTCTGCCAAACAATTTAAGTATAGTGAAGAATGAAAAGAATACAGTGAAAGAAACCAACCCCTTCTAAAACTATAATACATTCTGCTTTAGTAGAGATCATACCATTAAATCCATACAAGTCGAGTACTAAAGTTAATACCTTTGATTTTCTAATATTTAATTACATCAGTAATAATTTGGGGAACTTTTATTCATAACTTAATCTTCAGTCATTTTTCCACATAAAATATTTATAATTTAGGGTAGTAGATGTTAGAGTAAGTGCAAAACGAGTTATTTGCATTTTGAATGGAAAGAACCCTAAGAATTCTATTTATAGAGAAGTGTTTATTTGTCTCAATGTTTTCTAGGGCCAGAGATACAATTCAGTGATAAAATGCATGCTGTGCATACTTGAGAGAGTTTGATCTCTAGTACCACCAAAATAAATACATAAAAAAGATTTCAGATATTTTCCAAAGCTAGAATAAATGTATTAAAAGAGAACATATTTTATAGAATTACTTCATTAGTGTTTTTTCACTGTAGGTTTTTCTTTAATGATTAGTGGGTAGTTAGGTGCTTACTTCATTCTCTTGTTTCAGGGCTTATTTATAAGGTAATTTTTCTCAAAGGCACAATTGTTTTTGTGTTAGTAAATCACCTTAGTATTTAGTCTTAAAATACTTGTAATAAAGGGAAATTGCTTGCTTTAATGTGTTTTATAAATAGCTTACCTAAAATTCTTGTGTGGGACACTAGATATTATTTCACAGAAATTGATTTTTATAAACTGTAATATCAAAAGAAAATTTTCAGGTAAAGTTTTCCCTAAGGATATGTGAATATCAGTTTGAATGTTAGAACTTAATTCATATTTATGATATGAAAACTGCTTCTGCTGCATACAGGACAAGGTTCCCTGAAATATTTTTGAATTCATCAAACAACAAAAATCTATTCACTTAGCTCATTGTATATGTTGTATCATGAATAAAGGTTTAAGAATATTTACAAAATAGGGGCCGGAGAGATAGCACAGTGGTAGGGCATTTGCCTTGCATGCAGCTGATCCAGGACAGACGGTGGTTCGAATCCTGGCATCCCATATGGTTCCCCATGCCAGGAGCAACTCCTGAGTGCTGCTTGGTGTGATCCAAAAATACACACACAATAAAAAAAAATATTCACAAAATAAAAAATATATAACCATGCATATATTCATAGAAATTTGCATATGCATACAATAGATGCGTGTATGCATCTGTACATGTATAGAAACAGGTTGTTTTCCTAAAGATTTATAAATGAAATCTCAGTTTAAATTCTATTTTTTTTTAAATTTGGTCACTGTGAAATTATAATATTCATGATTGGATTTCAGGCATAGAATGTTTCAATATAAGTCTTTTCACCAGTGTCCACTTCCTTTCACCAATGCTGCCTGCTTATCCTCCCAATCCTGTTTGCCTTCCAACAGTCAGCTTCTATAAGAAGCTCTTTTTTTCTCTTTTTTCAGTTTCAGCACTGTAATTTACAGTATTGCTGATACGCTTTACCACCTTTCCATATTTCTTCCTCCTCCTCTTCCTCTTCCTCCTCTTCTTCTTCCTCCTCCTCTTCTCCTCTTCCTCCCACTTCTCCTCCTTCTCTTCCTAATTGAGCACTTCCCTCCACCATAGTCATAGTTTCTACCCAGTCCTATCCTCCAGCCACCCCCAGGTGATATGTTTCCTATTACATAACAGTTCCCATCACTGTTTCTGGGCATTTGTTATTCCATCACTATGTTTCTTTATATTCCACATAGGAGAGAGATAATTCTGTGTCATATTTCTCTCTCCGTTTCTTTATATTCCACATAGGCGAGAGATAATCCTGTGTCATATTTCTCTGTCATTCATTCTCTCTCTCTCTCTCTCTCTCTCTCTCTCTCTCTCTCTCTCTCTCTCCCCCCAACTAGCTTCACTTAGTATAACATTCCCTAGATCTCTCCATGTAGCATCAAATAGCATAACTTTTCCCTTTTGGCTGACTTATAGTCCATTGTATAGATGTACCATAGTTTCTTTATCCAATCATCTGTTCTTGGACACTTTATTTGTTTCCAGATTTTGACTTTTGTGGGTAGTGTTGCAAGGAACATAGGGTGCAAATATCTTTTCTTCATTTTGTTTTGGGGTCTGGGATATATTCCAAGAAGTGGAGTTGCTGGATCAAAATGAAGTTCAATTCCTAGATGTTTTTAGGAATGCCTGTCTTGTTTTCCAGTAAAGTAGACCGGTCTACATTCCCATAAGCAGGAATGAGAGTTGCTTTCTCCTGAAATCCATTGCAACATTGGTTGGTTGTTCTTGTCCTTTTTTTTTTTTTGATGTGTGCCATTTTCTGTGGTGTGAGATACCTCATTGTTGTTTGGATTTGCATCTCCCTCATAACTAGTGATGCAGAGCAAATTTTTCTTTGTGCCTTTGGCGTTTGTATTTCTTTGAGTTTTTTTTTCCATTTCTTCTTCCTATTTTTTGATGGCATTGAGTATTTTTCTTTTAAAGTTTTATCAGTGTCTTTGTTATTAAGCACTTGTTAGATAGTTGTTGGATAAATAATTTCTCCCAATTTGTGGGCTGTCTTTGTATCTTGGTTATTGTTTCCTTTGAGATGCAGAAGCATCTTAGTTTAATGTAGTCCCATTTGATTATCTTTGCTCCCACTTATTTGGTCAGTAATATTTTATCCTTGAAGATACCTTTAGCCTCAATGGAGAGTTCTGCCTAAGTTTTCCTCTGTGTATCTTGTGGTTTTAGGTCTGATATCAAGGTCTTTAATCCATTTTGATTTGGCTTTGTGCATGGCATTATAATGAGGTCTGAGTTCATATTTTTGTACAGTTGATCAGTTTTCACTTTTTGAAGACATCACTTGGTCCATTTTATGGTTTTTTGCCTGTTATCAAATATTAACTGATCATATACCCAAGACTCTGTTTTAGGATATTTTCCTCTATTTCATTGATCTGGGGGTCTTTGACTTTATTCCAGTACCGTACTGTTTTAATTTCTATGGCTGATGGTACAGTTTGAAGTTGGGCTTCAGTGTGTTTTCCTCATTGGTTTGCCAGTGTTCTTGCTGTGCAGGGGGTGATTCTTTGTAGTTAGATTTCCTGGAAGATGCTTAGGGATTAAGCTGGAGGTTGTTCTCTGTTTTCTTTGCCCTTCCTCACAGAATGACAGAAAGAATAACTGTGTAGCATGTACTTTGTTGTGTAGATCTGTCGTACTTCAGGAGGTATGACATGAGCCCTTAATAAAGTGCAGGTTGGGTATAGAGGCTGATGGGACTCACCCAGTAGGGAGGTGCTCTGCTTCTAGTAATGAAATCATCCAGGGACAAGTCCCACCTAGCATATGGAGTAGCAAACAGATTGGTACCCCTAAGTTTTGTGCAGACAAAGTGTGATTATTTTGAATGAGTTAAAAGATCATATGTTTTTGAAAAAAAACATGTGCTTTTGAAAAATTAAGTTAGTAATTTTTTTATTTACAAAATTCTAATGAAGAACAGGAGAACTGATCTTTAGGAAGCTTATCCTTGGTGGGTATATATGTATGTGGTGGAGGCTGATAGGATAGGAAAGAGAACACTGTGACATTGGTGGAGAAAAGAAGTCACTTAGAGAAGAAAGGAGGCTTTGAAAGATGGTCAAGTACTATGCATGAAACTCCATCAGTGACAGTTTTGCAAACCACAATGCTGAATTTTTTTAAGTACCTATTATAGATCTGGTTGGATGGGAAGGAACCTGGGAACATTAGTGGAGAGAACTGAACACTAGTGAAGAGATTTGTGTTGGAACACTGTATGCTTGAAATTCAGTCATGAATAATTGTAATTCATGGTAACTAAATTTAAAAAGTCAACAACAACAACATTTTTAGCAACTCGCAAAAATTTCAACATGCTCTTTAATAAAAGTAATGTCACTATTTCCCATAAAGTGCCATTGATTTTTTTTTTTTGGCTAGAACAATAGTACAGCAGGTAAAGTGTAATCTTGCACATATTAACCCAGGTTTGATTCTCAGCATCTCCCCTTCGATGTCTAGTTTGCCATGAGTAAGCCCCGAGCACCACCTGGTGTGGTCTGACACACACACACACACACACACACACACACACACACACACACACACACACACACGATATCAAGTGTTTTGATAAGACATCATTAAACTTGAGGGTGGAAAGTACTGTCAATTTTAGATATTTAAGGAGTATAATAATCTAAATTTAAAAATGTCTTGGGAGAATAAAACATTCAAGTCGGTTTCCAAGCAAAATAAAATAAATGAGAGGACAGGAGGTTCAGGGGAAAAAAAAGTAACTACAACTTAGTTAAATACAAATAATTGCTGATAATGTACTACAGCAAGTAGAATTTATTCCAAGCAATAGATTCCAAGATTTCAAGATTAGAAAACTATATAGTTTTAACTTAGAAAATATTTAAAATCATCTTAATTACATTATATAGGTATTTATATAATAAAAACTAGTCAATAAATCCAATAGCAAAACATGATACCAAACGAAGATATGTAACAGTCATTTTTATTAAGACAGAAGCCTGATAGAGATTTCTACTATTTTTTTTTTTTTTACAAGTTTTTGGTGTTGGAAAGAATAGGCTAGGAGGAAGTTTCACATGTTAGAATCACATGTACTTTATTAGATGTTCAGGGTGAGTTCTGTTTTGTGTTACATTCTGCGTGAGTCTTCTCTGTGCTATCACTTTCAAACTCAGAATCTAAGTGCCTGTCATTTGATTTAGACAACTTGTTCAACTTTATCCTCAAACGTCCAGTATCCCAGATTGTTGCCATTGTGAACTTTGAAGAAGTCCTGGTCATGAAAACCTAGAATTAA
This sequence comes from Crocidura indochinensis, assembly GCA_004027635.1. Taxonomy (NCBI): domain Eukaryota; kingdom Metazoa; phylum Chordata; class Mammalia; order Eulipotyphla; family Soricidae; genus Crocidura; species Crocidura indochinensis. Next base: position 5,349 of record PVKC010048086.1, on the reverse strand, counting down.
GATATTTCACTTTTTGTAGCAGTAGTTCTCAAACTAGGTCTGGCCTACTACCATTTTTGTAATAAATTTTTTTATCTATTTATAATAAAAAATTTTATTGGGATACAGCCACACTTGTTTTTTATATATTTGTTATCTTGTTTCTTTTCATGCTATACAAGCCGAATTCTGTAGTCATTACAGAAACTAAATTATGTTTTATATCTAACCCATTATAGAAAAAATGTTCAGACACTTATTCTGTACTTTCACAACTGTTAAATTTATTTTACTGTAAAATTGGGGCCATAGTGAAAGTACATAAGGTAATGAATGCACTTGCCTTGCAAGCTGAATAAGGGTCCAGCATTGCCTTTCTTCTTTTTTTTTTGGTTTTTGGGTCACACCCGGCAGTGCTCAGGGGTTACTCCTGGCTCCATGCTCAGAAACTGTTCCTGGCAGGCACGGGGGACCATATGGGGCACCGGGATTTGAACCAATAACCTTCTGCATGAAAGGCAAACGCCTTACCTCCATGCTATCTCCCGGGCCCCTGCCTTTCTTCTTGATCCTCTCACTATTCTGTCTATTCCTACCATATTTAAACAACATTCAGTTGTTACTTTTATTTTTAGACTGCATGTTTCTCTTGGAAGTATTTTACTTTACCTTGTTTTAATAATTATTTATCTTGTCAATCATTATAAGTCCTATGAGTTCACTAATTGTTTTATTTTGAGACTCTAGAGTGGTACTCGAGTATTAACTATGTGCCTCAACAATTTAAAAATAGAGCATGTTGTAAAATTATTTCTTATGATCTGTAAGACATATACTAAGGAGGTAATATTATAATTATGTTAGATGAGATAATTATGATGCTTATACTAAGACATTTTAATTTCTCAGATAAGTCTATTCTACTGAAATATTCTCAAAATATGTATATAAAATATAAAATTTGGTCAGATGTTTTGTTCTCTGTATATAGTTGACTGAAATTTATCATGTATTTATTGAATTGTTATATATATTTAACTTAATATGGTCTAATTTATCCAAAATTGTGCTATGTGTTACTTATAAGTATACACTAACTTGAAATACCTAAAATTTAAAAATTATAGCAAAATTTAGTTTGTGTTTATTAAATATTTAGGAGGCCTGTAGTTTTGATTAGGAAATAACTTGGTGAATGCCATCTTGGCTATTCTAAAGTAGATTAGGATAGTCTATACTTTTTGGAGGGATAGTAGATACTACCTAACCATCTCTTTGGCCCATTTTCTTAATAAATACTTGTCAAATGGCATGAATTTTCTGAAAAGTCATGAGTTTTGGACTATACCTAACTCTGCTCTGGGCTTATTCCTGTTTCTGTGTTCAGGGGGTTATTCCTGGTGCTACTCAGGGACACATACATATGGTGTTAGGGATGAAACAGGGTTGGATGATAGCATTAAGCTATCTTGCTAGTATCTGCTATTTTTTTTAATTATTTAAATAAAATCAGCTAAAGCTAGAGCTGGAGATGACTTGAGGACTGGATATGTGCTTTGCATAAGGGAACATTGAGTTAGATCTTCAAACTTTGATGGTCCTCCAGTTACTGCTGGTAGTAGCCCAACATCCACGTCCTTCCACCCTTCCAAAGACCCTCCCTTTCCACCTGCTGCCAAACTAAACAAGTCCAAAAACTTAGTCAACACTCACTTGAATCATTTGAAAAATGACTTAGCAGCTCCTTTGAATAGTGTTCTTCAGTACCTCTTTCTTTTGTGGTGGTGGTGTTGTTGTTGGTGGTGGTGGTGGTGGTGGTGGTGATGATGATGATGATGATGATGATGATGATGATGATGATGGAGGAGGAGGAGGAGGATGTGTGTTTGTGTGTGTGTATTTTGGTTTGGGGGCCATACCTAGTGGGCTTTATTCCTGGAATCACTCCAGGTGAGGCTCAGAGTAGTGCCAGGATTGTACCCACATTTGCTGCTTGCTAGTTAAGTGCCTTATACACTGAACTATCTCACTGTCCCCTGTTAAATAAAGTTGTATAGTTCAATATTTTAGTGGAAAACAATTATTACTGCCCCCAAATGTGGTTCATTATATTCATATTTTTTAAAAAAAGTTGTTCATACTTACCTGGCAGGGGCGATACCATGATCACGAAGGTGGTTTCCCCAGGGCGAGACTCATCCATTGCACTTCGGGTGGGTTGACCCCTGCGATTTCCCCAAATGTGGGAAACTCGACTGCGTAATTTGTGGTAGTAGGGGACTGCGTGCGCGCTCTCCCCTTAGAGAAAAAAAAAGTTGTTCATGATTGAGCTTTAGTCATACTATGTTCCAACACCTATCATTTTACCAGTGCACATTTCCCAACACCATGTCCCCAGTTTCTGTCCTGTCCCCGACCCAGCTTCTCTCTGCCTTTTTCGCTCACCTTTCCTCCCTCCTTTCCTTCTTTCTTTCTTCCTGTTTTTGTTGTTGTTGTTCCCACACAAGGAGTCAAACTTGGGCCACCTGGCTGAAAACCATTTTCCTGGTTTTTTTTTTTTTTTAGACACTATGGTTTGCAATATTGTTACTGAAAGGGTATTATACATATCACTTTACCTCCGTTGTTTCAGCACCTAGTGCTCTTCTTGTCCAGAGCCATCATTTCCAGCTATCATTGTCATAGTGGTTCCTTTTCTGCCCTCACTGCAGCTACAAATTGTTTTTAGTGCTTACTGTGTTTCGAACAGTATGATGCATACTTACGTTGTATTACGTTATAGGTTGTTTTTTGTATTTCAAGCATTATACTACTGCTTATGTTGTACCTCCTCTCAGGAGCTCAAAGTCTAAGGGAGGAAAGATTTTTTTAGACCAACACAGTTGGAGGACAGGCAGAGTGGAGAGGAGAATGTGAGCTGAGTTCTGAATAAGTAGGCATTAGATTTTCTTACAGAGAAAACTGATTTGACAGTAGATAAACTTAGAGGAGACTTATCATTCATTGTAGCACTACAAAATTCTTTTTCTTTGAATTTAGGGTGGATTAGGAAGTTAGTAGAAAGAAAGGAAGTTTATCTCATCAATTAATGATGTGTTTTTGTACACCTTGCTAAAACTTCTAGATCCTTAAAATTGTAAGGGAGTCATTGCACGGTTTTAAACTGGTGAATAAAAGAAATTTTAACACCTACAATTTGCTTCCTTGCTGTTAAATTTACTTAAATTTGAATTTTTATAGCTAGTGAGATAGCATGGGACTGGGAATTGCTGGGAAGGGCTCCTGGATCTCCTGAAAACTGCTTTGGAGACTTAACCAAGACAAGACAAAAAACAAAACAAAACAAAACAAAAAAACCTTAACATTTTTAGAGGAAATAATATTTTGGAAAAATTTGAATTTGTTTAGATCTTGTATTGCTTTTTCTCTGATCAATTTGATTTACTTTCTCTCTCTCTCCTCTCCTCTCTCTCTCTCTCTCTCTCTCTCTCTCTCTCTCTCTTTCTCGTTTTGTTTTTTGACCATTTGCAACTATGGTCTGGGAACTCTATGACTGCACCCAGCATTGCTTAGGTGACCATGTGATGCCAGGGTTAAACTGGGATTGGCTGTTTTGCAAGACAAGTGCCATAACCCTTGTACTATCTCTCAGAATGCTGAGAATGGCCAAGTAATCCAGTATAAAGTGATTGCTCTATAAAGGGGATTTTAGGTTTACAAAATAAAGAATTCTAGAGGCATGACACTTATAGATAAGTTAAATCAGAGGCTCAACAGCTTAAAAAGTCTTTAAAATTATTCATTTATTTTTTTACCCTCCACTTTCCTTTCATGTACTATTGTTGAGGTAACTGGTGTCTATCATCCTTCAGTTGTGGTACTTATATATGCTTTCCAGGGACTCCCAATTATTTAATGGTGCACATACGCATTTTCTTGTCTTGCTTACCTTGGGGTCACTGTGGTGTTCACGTGGTTTATCACTGGGGGAGCTGCTCATACGTGTCTTAGTTGTGGGACTTGTACACACCTGCCTGGGCTCCAGAGATTGCTATTGCTCTGTTATGGCATTTGGGTTCCAGCAAGCAGACTCTGGGTTGCTCCTCAGTGCTTGTGAGTGGCACCAAGGATGGAACTTGCACTTAAAAGGTGGATGCTTTTCCCAATATGTCATTCCCAAGCCTCCCCCCTCCCAATCCCCATCCCTCTGGTTCATTAAATTGCTCTGCAAATTGTTTTTAGTGCTCATGTATTCCATGCATTATGATATCGCTTATGTTGCCCCTCCTCTTGAGGAGCTCAGGGTCTAAGAGAGGAAAGATACTTAGACCAACAGTGGCAGACAACACAGTTGGGACAGAAGGGTGGAGAGGAGAATATGAGTTGTAGAATACGTAGGCTTTAGATTTTTCTTCTTCCTGCATTGCCATTTTCAGCATATTGATTATTGTTCTCAGGCTTGACTTTACCTCTCTGCAAAAGGATTGTCATATGTTCAGCTTTTAAGAGTTGCACATATTGTTCAGAGACTGGTAGAACAACTGGTTCATTTTTTTAAAATTAATGAAAATTTTCTTTTTTTAAAAACATTTTATTTAAACATCTTGATTACAAATAAGATTATAGTTGGGTTTCAGTCATATAAAGAACACCCGCCTTCAACAGTGCAACAACATTCCCATCACCAATGCCCCCTATCTCCCTCCTCCACACCCCCTCCCATTTGTATTTGAGACAGGCTTTCTACTTCCCTCATTCATTCACATTGTTATGATAGTTGTCAGTGTAGTTATTTTTCTAACCACACTCAACACTCTTTGTGGTGAACTTCATTCATATTGTGAGCTGGATCTTCCAGCCCTCATCTCTTTTATCTGAGAATGATTGCAAAAATGTCTTTTATTTTTTTTCTTAAAACCCATAGATGAGTGAGACTATTCTGTTCTGTCTCTCTCCCTCTGACTTATTTCATTCAGCATAATAGGTTCCATGTACATTCATGTATAGGAAAATTTCATGACTTCATCTCTCCTGATGGCTGCGTAATATTGCATTGTGTATATGTACCAGAATTTCTTTAGCCATTCGTCTGTTGAAAGGCATCTTGGTTGTTTCCAAAGTCTGGCTATTGTAAATAGCACTGCAGTGAATATCGGTGTGAGGAAGAAAATTTTCTTAAAGGTCATCTCTTCCCCTCCCATTCATCTTGCATCCAATAAATCAAACTATAACACACTTGCTTAAACTAATTGATGCAGTTACAGTGCTTGTTATAAAGATTCATTTGCTGAAGATTCCCCTTCTGAGCTCAGGGAGAATCAGTCAGCCTCCTTGAAAATAAAACCAGTGTTTTTACACTCTCAGTTGCTC
>PVKC010048085.1:0-10952 GCA_004027635.1 Crocidura indochinensis | reverse complement strand
AAAAATATAAAAAATAGAAGTAAAACTCTATGTGCTCACATAAATATATAAAATAATAAAACAAGGTAATTGAAGGAACAAAATGATGCAATAAACTATCGTGCATTTTGGGGAAAAGCAGGTAAAGAGGTACTGTGTACAGATCTATTACTTATGATGGAAGTATAGGTTTCCCTATTGACTTTTGGGATTTTCTTGTGGTGTGTGGGTTCCCGAGCATCTTTACTTCATGCACCCTGGCCTTCTACAAGAATCGCAGCAGGAAGGCCGTGGGAAGAGTTCTTGTTTTGGGGGTGCTTTTAGAGATAAGTCCATTTTCAAGTACCAGTCCTTATTAGGAAGAGTTGGTAAGGAGGGATGCGCAGCATGAGTCAGCAGGGTAGATGGTTGACTCTTCTTGCCAGGGATGAGGTGTGGGTTTGACTGGGTGTCCCTTCACTTGGGTTCTGGGTATTGGTTCGTTGGGATAGAAGGTCAGTCTTAATGTCCCTGACCAAATTTTTTTAGGAGTAAATAACTATTAGGAGTATCCTAGCAAAAATCAGGGGATCAGATGTGACAGTGGACATGAAACCGAGATCACCCATTTCTTTTTATTGTTATAGTATGATGGGCCACAAATATGTGATACGAAGTGAAATAAGTCAGACAGAGTGGGTGTTCTATGAGTGTATTTGTTTAAACGTTTTGTGTTAAATATTCAAAGGAGAAAGTGCCCTGAGAAAACTGTGAACACATGTGTGGAAAAGTAAGGTTTAGTCTGAGAGACACCTCCCACAATGAGGTTTAGGTGCTCAGGGTCCTGATCACAACATTCCCAGGACTTAAATACAAGTTCTTCAGCAATTGATCAAGGTTACTAGTGGACTTGGGAGCTGGCCAGAAAAATCCACCCCACCCCATAGTACCCCACTCATCCCACTCTCTTCACCTACCCCAATGGCAATGTTTGAGAATGTGCTGAGAATTCATATTTATCTGGGTGATGACTGCTTGCTCATACTAGGTCCTAGACATTGGCTATATTCTTCATCCTCCTGTGTCCTCTCTGCCCCTAGAATTACAAGATAGAATCCAGGGATGTCACTTCCTTAAAGATCACCATAGTTCCTTCCTACCTCAGACATGAAAGGTCATCATCTATTTTATGTGGCTTATGGTACTGAGAGACACTGGGAACCTTTCTGCATTGCAAGATGCCAGAACTTTGATGGAGGGCAAGAAGAGTGGGAGATGATGAACCCTGAGTCAGATTACAAACAGTATCAATTTGCAGAAGAAACTGACCACATTTTTCTACCTGCACTGGACTTCCCCAGTATCTCTGTCCTCATCAGCACAGTATGTTTCACCACATGTGCCTGTGAAGGAATATTACTGCCCTCCCCAATTTGACTATCTTGATTGTTTATCACTTTGCCCTGAGAGGTTACTCCTTAGTAAAATAGCCCCAGCCTTTCGTACACGTAGTTCCCCTCATTCAGATATGTTATAAGGTCGCTTCTCACTTTGACCAGTCCTCCTCCTAAAAACACAGTTCTATCTCCATCTTTTCCATCTTGCCTTTCACCTTTGCCTTGAGAAGTGTTGTTCTGTTGCAGAAATGAGTGTGTGATGGGATAAACTTTAATAATGGAGATGAGTGAAAGACCCTCTAAGGGATTTAGGAGAACAGGATTGCCACCGAGGAGCCTCTGTGGAGGTCATAGAGCAATAAGAATAAGGCAGTTGGTGAGGGACGAGTGACTATGTCAGCAAGAACAGACACCTGAAATCCAAACACTCCTCACTGTGTCTTGTGACTTGTGACCTGTCACTTGTGACTTCTCTAATTTCTCTTAATGCTCCTGCCATTTCCCCATACCATTTCAAACCAATCTCATAGCAGAACTAATGACTAATGACATGCCTGTCATTATAAAGCCTGACATGGCACCTTCAATGTCCCAGATAATTTGGTGTCAAGGTCAAAGGTCTAGTGTCTCTTGAGCCTTATCTGTGTGGCCAACTGAGAGTGTCCTTGATCATAGGCTTCAGAGAGACATCTTGTTTCCCAGGATTGGCTCTGGTGTGAAAAAATTGAAAATTTGAGGTCCAGGAAAGAGCTTCAGAGGCCTGGATTCCCTCATAGTGTATCCTGAAGAAAGGTTGCAGGTGGTACCAGGCTGGAATTGTAGAATGTCATTTCACCTCTTAAGTTTCAATTTTCTCTTTCATAAACCTGAAAGGACAAAATCAGTCTGGGAGTATTTGGAATGGGATATTCTGGAGAATGCAAATGCCAGTATTTGAATTCACCAGGAAATCAGTGAAAGGAACAAACCATGACTATGATAAGCTAAGAGACCCTCACTCAGGTCTCTGGGCTCCTGCAGATATGTTCAATCAGATAAAGGGCAAAGACGGCCCTGTAAAAGACCTCTTCACGTCCATCCACTTTTGCTCAGACCAGTACATCTCTGTACCCTTTATACTCTACACACAATAATGACTAATATTTCTCCTCAAAAACATCTGAGAAACCCTAGAGCTGATAACCCCTCAATTATCTTCCAATTTGGACACTAAATAGTGTTTATTTTCTTAAGGGAAGGCATGTCTAACTTACTGATGTATCAGTAAGTAGTGTGCACAGAGGTACTCCAAGTGCATATAAATTGGTGAGCCAAGTGGTCAGGAATGTCCTCCAAAATTGGGTATCAATTAATAGTGTTTATGAACTTAGTACTACTCTCCTGGGAGAGGCAAAGCAACTACCCAGGATCTCTTTAAGTGTCCACTTCATAGCTCCTTTATTCCAGCAAAGGGAAAGGCAAAACTGTGTGGGCAGCAGCTCATTTAAATGACACTGAGTCATGATTTCATTTCAGTATCTGAAGCATTAATTATTTCCTGATACCACATCTCTAAGACATCTCCCTTGAGCCTGGCCTTGGTTTAACTATCAGGTCATAGAAGAAATTAAGCTGGGTAGGAGAAAATGATACTATAACCTAAGAAATGGGTTTGATTAGAATGTTATACTGAAATATTGAAATGCCATTGAAAAGAGTCACATAAAGTATAATAAAGTATTATTAAAGAGTAAAAGATTAGGATGAAGAGATTTGTCAAGGGTTAAGGCACATACCTTATATATGCAGCCCTATTTGCATGCTTTTGACACTGCATATAGTTCCTTCATTGTTGATAGCGTTATGTGGAGCGCCAGTCACACAGGTAATGGGATATGGAGCTCATACATCTTTGCTATGTTACTCACCAGGTTATCACCATCATGTTGTTGTATCCACATACTTAATTAAGCTGATCATTGTGTTTTGTATTGCATTGTTTTAGTTGTGGTCCTCACACATGTTTGTCAAACATAAGACTTTCTGACTGTGGTATTTGCACACCATTTAGTTGTGGTGTTCACAGAGGGTCACATCCCTTTCTGTGTTGTTCATTCATGTATGGCTTGCAGTGTAGTTGGAAATCACTTTGTGCTAGGGATCACAGGTAGCAGAGGTGTCAAGTTTATATAATTTGGTCTTTCAAGATCATTTAGTCATGTGATGATCATAGGGTTTTGAGTCCATGTCCATGGGCTCCTGTGCTATAACTCCAAGGTCCATGTTGTCCTTTAGTATATGTATAGTTCTTGGAATACACAGAGAACCTGAAGTCATTTGCCTAGTACAACAGAGTTGAGGTTTGAATTTGGAGTCTGTAAAGGAGCATATCAAATACCTCTCATTTGTCAGGTTGGTGAGGGATTCAGGAGCAAGGAAAGCACACATAATTTGGGTGTATTTGAGATATATCTCAGGTTTCTCAGGAAACACAGCCGCAAAGCTGAATCTAGATGTTTCTGGTTTAGTGAATTAGAAGTCTGATGCTGAGCCAATGGCCAGGTTTTATCTGACAAAGATCAAGGGTAGGTTCAACTCTACACTGAAAGTCTTTCTTCCTTGGTCAGAACTGGCTAAAAAGTCAGAAGTTCTCAGAACCCTGGTCTTTTTCAGAATCTTGAGGTATAATAGATATGGGGAACAAAGATGGATTTTCATTTCTTTTTGTTTTTTGATCTAGTTTTTAGTTCATTTTTATTTGAATGTGTCATTTTCCAAGCTGTATACACAGTGACTTCCAGCCTTTTTTGGAAACCTGGCATGTTGTCATTGCTTTTCAGATGTCTCAACACTTTTCTCCTTCTGAATAGGTTGCCTTACAAGGGTTTTAAGAAATTATAATATTGTGACTTCCCCTATTTTATGGTTCCCTCCTATACCATGAAATGAAATGAAATTCAATGCCTTGACTTAGGCTAATATCCCCCTCATACCACATCTTAGTGGATGCTCTTTATTGAGTGACAATCTTCTCACGCTTTCCCAAGATTGAAGCAGTACAGCTGATGGAGGTCAAGTCTGAGGACAGGGTGGTTCCCTCATCCAACTCCCTAGCTTTCCAATTTGAAAAGTCACTCTACAGAAAAATCCCACACACACAAAACCTGTTCTGATGCACATTAACATTTCTAAAACCCAAGCACATTCTCACCCTAAAGAGCCTTCTTAAGGGTTTTTAGAAAGGAAACCTGAACTTTGAAAATTGTTTTTACAAGAAGCTGTTTGCAGCACGTTTTAAGGCTTTGCAGGGACATGTTGATTCTCCAGTAGTTAGATTGCAAAAGAACAAAACTAAAGCAAGAATCAATAAAAACCCTCTGTCTAATGTCCAAACTATACTTCAATCTTGAATATGAGCTTGGATGAGGGAGTCTATGATCATTTATAGGGAAGATAGCACATGTTCTAAATGGAACCTTGTGGACCTCCAAACTCAGGTGGCAGTTGATGAGTGAGGATTTTTGTGTGATGTGGTATGATTGTTATTAATGATATTTATGTGCAACCAACTTAAACACCGAAGATGAGAAATGACATGGGTACATTTTATTGATACAGCTATGAAGAACCAGGGGACTAAAAATGGAGAAGTTTCTGTTGCACATTTTCTATTGACCAGTACTATCCAGTCAGAGGCGTAAGGTCCTTATCAGTGCATAAGTACTTTTCAAGTTCTGCTTTGGCAAACTACAAACCACAGACCAGTCTTTTTTTTTTTTTAACTTTTTCTAATAGCAAACGGTTCTAAATTTTGAGAAGCAAAGAGAAGGTTGAAATTTCAGAATTACTTGGTAGGTGAGTCATTTTCTAATATGATTAAGAGTTTTAGACTCCATTAAAGAACGTCACCCTTGACCAACAGGGTCACTGCTAAATTATGGGCATAATGTTCATATAATAAAAGGATATTAATATCTATATTCACAATACCCAGAAGTTAGAGCCTTCTATCTCTTTAAACGTCCTTGGCCAGAATTTGACTCTAAAGCAGGCAGATAGGGGGAAGGAGACTGACAATAAGTTGTCAAGAAGTTATAAAACCAGGATGTGATTCAAAGAAATTAGTTCATCACTATCTTTCAAAAATCAAAAGCATGAGGGCTGGACTCACTTTTTGAACAAAGAAACTGAGGCCAAGAAAACTCTCTATAGAACCAGTGCTCACAACATTGGAAAGGATTTCTAACAGGAAACAAATGTTGTGATAACTTGAAAGTGAACAACACCACATCATAGTAGTGAATTCTTATTTACTAGAAACCTCAGGTTGGGGAAAGTTGACAAAGACAATATAAAACTATGCAAAAGCAAGCTCCATGCTTCCTCATTCTACATCTCCACTTGGAATGTGCAACCCCTTTCTTTTTTTTTTCTTTACACTTGACCCTCTCCCCTCTGCAAGAAACCCACACTCTCTTTGAGTGTTTTAATTTCTACCTCTCCTTCATTGTAATCTCTAAATAAAACTGTTTTATTTCCTGTTTTTTTACTTTTTTATAAAAGACCCTTCTACATGCACAAGAAGAAAATATATTTTTTGTGAGGAAAAGTTATGGGACTCTACAGAACCTGGGAAGGAGTTAGAATTAATCTTTCTCTTCCTGCAATGAAAAACCTAATACTTTTGTTTGAGTTCTACTTAAAACAAAGAAATTGAATGATACAGATTGATTCTATGCTGTGCAGACTTAGGTACAGTCTGATGATTGCCTAGTAGAGCTAGTGGGACACAAGTGTCATCATTGTCCAAGTAATTATGACATATTTTCTCAGTTGTTACCCTTCAGGGTATTTCCCCACATCACTAAGATGGGAAGAGGAAAGAAGTAAACTCCCCTTGAGGCTACTACTTCTCCCCACTTCACAGAAATCACTTGTAATGGTCCCATAGCCAAGGGTAGTCAACTTCAAGGGAAACAAAACATGAACAAAATAAATGGACAACACTTTGGAAACCCTAGGGACTGCTAAAAGAATGAGGGAAGAATAAATACTAGGAACTAATATGATTTTTCTACTAAGAAATAGAATAATAATCTTCCGGATGATTCCATCAAGCCCTTCAAGTTGATTAAAAAAAAAAAAAGCAATAACCTTCTCCTGTCTTCCCCAAAATACCTCTTGAAATGAACCACTACAGAGAATTAAGGTTTCAGCAAAAAGAAGCAACACATGCCTTCAGGCAAATCACCAACAGAAAGCAGTTCCCAGTTTGGCCAAAGCCCCAGGAGGCCAGGATCTCAGCATTTCCCTCCCAGGAAGCAACAGCAACAAGAAATAGCAGCACACTAGATGATACGCATTTTATTCTGTAAAAGTATAGAAATTCTGCCTGGAGGCTTCACTGACAAGGTTCCTCAGTCCTTCCTGATATTTAGTACAAAAAATAAATTAAATTTCAGCACTTAATGCCTGCTTCTGTGTGTGCTCTGGGAAAATGACAGTGGAATAAATGCAGTAGGTAACCAACTTCATACTATCTTGGGAGATTTCAATGAAATGGATTGACCTCCATGAAAAAAAAAATGAAGGGAAACTTTTTTCTTAACAGGACTTATTCTCTCTCCAGGGTCTCCACAACCCTACTTGGAACCACTGACTTGTTCATGAGGGGGTGGATGGGGCAAATACTTCCTTGATTTCTACATTACTGTGAGGAGATAAATTTGAGAAATTTAGGATCACAAAGATTCATATTTTCCTTATTTTGACAAGTAATAACATGCCTCAGGATAACTAGATTCTTCTGAACTATGGTCTCAGCACTGTGTGAATTTAAGGTTAGAAAAAGGCAGGAAAGATGGAGAGGTGATAAGGACACCAGAGAGAAAGGCTGGGCAAATTTTCAGTATCCATGAAAACAGGGATTTTTGTTTTGTGCAGATGCTACTGAGGCAGAACAGGGAATGTCTACGTGTCTGGGAGGGCAGACTGTGAAGAAATTGAAGACTTATAACAATAACAATATTTTAAGGCAGACAGCTAAGTGCTATCCCTGCAGTGCTGAGGAATATTATTATCAATAGGTGAAGAAATAAACTGAAGAAAATTAAATAATGTCCTCAAATTTACACAAATATCTGATATTGGAAATACTGTCCCAGATCTGAGGAATCCCAGGGTACATAGAAGGAAGTGTCAAATAAATAATATACAGGAGAATATAGTAAAGTTGACCACAAGGAACAAAGGTTTTGATGATGGGAACTTTTGGCAGTTTACCCAATAAAAGTCACAGTGAGGTACAAGAATTAGCTATTAGGAATAGTAGGCCAGGGCACATTCCCTGTCTCTCCTTTCCCTGCCTCTCTGATTCCCTGTTCCTTCCTTCTTTCCTTCTTTCCCCCATTCCTTTTTCTCTTTTTCTTCTTCTGTTTCCATCTTTTTTTCTTTTTGCTGGAGAAGGAAGAAATATAGGTGTGTGCTACTGTGGATCAGTGTTTCTCAATTATAATCCACAGTTCATCTTTAGCCTGTTAAGAATTATTATTCCAGGATTGGAAAGGTAATACAGGTATTAAAGTGCTTGTCTTGCATGCATTTGACCTCTATATGATTGCTAACACCACCCATGAGCACTTTAAAAATGATCCCTGAGCACAGAGCCAGAAGTAAGCCGTGATTATGCTAAGTATGACAACCTCAAAAAATATATTGCTCTTGACAGGAGTCAGAGCTTCAGTTGTACTGGTAATTTTAATGCACAGCTATATATTAAAGAAACAGAGAAAACATAAGATCTAAGTTGCAATCACTGAATTTTGTAATGCGTCTATAAAAATGGCAAGATGATGGATGAGTGGGGAGGTGTCTGGAGGAGAAAATGGAGTTTGGCAACATTGGTAGAGAGAAGTTTACATTGGTGATGAGATTGGGATTGTAGTTGAAATATATGTTAAAACTCAACTATCAATAACTTTGTACATCATACTTTTTAAATTAAATAACAAAATATTTTTAAAATGACGCTCTTGGGCCTTATTTCACTTCTATGAAAATTAATACTTGTAAGTCTTGGACCCCAGAGTCTGTATTTCTAACAAACTATGTTTTTCTTTCTGTTGAGTAAGTTTCTCCATCTGTGCTGAGAGGGCCCTAAGACCTCTGACAATTCTGTCACACTGAGCCTCCGTCAGTCCTCTGTGATTTCGAAAAAGTAGGGCTTCTGCATTTGAAAGAACACCGGCCTGGATCAAGACTTGGTATCATAGGCTGCTGAAGGCAATTGTATTTCTTTCGTTTTCATGAGTTCAGCTCCTGCATTTGGTGGGTTTAGTAAGAACACAGTCACCAGTTTTCTAGTCTCCATAGGTGAGTCACGTGATCTTCCCAACCCCTTAGAGAAATACTTTTATCATTGAGGGCTAGAATTTTTAGTAGGCTCCTTGGGACCCTTGCTCTAGACTTATCTTCTCATGCCTCCCAAGAAAGCACTGAATATCTTCCTGCCCCTCTATTGTGTCTAACTCTAACAGAAAGAACAAGCCTCCTTTTCCTCTCCTACTTTAGCCTCCCTCTTCTCTCTACCTCAGGGCTCTAAGCTTTAGTTTTTTCCTTTAATTATTATTTGTTTGTTTATATTTCCACTGGATTTTAACCCCAGGGACAGTTCTCCTCTCCAAGCCTATTTGAATTAATTTTGCAAGGGAAAATTCCATGAGACAATGTATCAATTGCTGAATTAAAATCAAGATGTATTGCATCTCTCCAGCCTTCCCATCCCTTAATTTCTCAGTTCCCTCAAAGGCACAATCAAGTGTGTCTGCTATAATTTGTACTTCATAAACCCAGTCTGCTCATTGCACACACTTGCAATTTTAGACAGATTTTTGGCAGTGTTTTATTTCCATAATACTTTTTTTGTATTGTATTTGATGATTGAATGTCTGTGATTAAGGTGACAGAGAGGTGGATTTGAAGTTTCAGTCCCTTCTCCTAGACCCTCTTTTAAATCCCCTCCTTACTTCGTGTCCTCCACTTAGGCTTTGATACTCATCCTCCCTTCTTGAGGGGAAGGTCACACAAAGCACCTAGGGACATAAGGAGAAGGGCATTTTGAAGGAACATAATTTTAAGAGTGAATAAACTCAGTTGAATAGAAAGAGGACGAAGAATAAAAGTTCCTCCAGAGCAGTAGTATCAAGCCTATTGGTGTTTAGAGTTGTCTTGCTTCTCCTCACATTTCAGATTTCAAAGTATGATGCTCAGGCCCTCTGAATGTGTTCTTATCTGGAAACACAGTGCCAATAACATCATCAACTAAGATGAAGCCAATAGGGTGGACTCTACTACAATTTGACCGAAGTTCTTATAGAAAGTGAGATTTGTATATAGACACAGACAGAAGAGTACCCTGAGAAAAAGCAGAGATAGGATGTTATGCCTGCAGGCCAAGCAATGCCGCAAATTGCCAACAAAATACAAAAACAAGCATAGGGTATGGGGAGGTGGCTCAGCAGTGACATGTATGGCTGACTGGCAAAAGATCTTCCCATAACCCTAAAAGAAAATTAAAGGAAATGCTAATAAATCAACTGGAAGACTGTGTATAAGCTGTTCTGGAAACTTCCAGAATGAATCCACTGCCAATATTCCATTTTCATAATTACCAGATATGATACTTTTCAATAATCATAAGTCTATCTGCTTTATACCAATGGGCATGGGGCTGTCTGGCATGTGGTAGTATGAACTGCGCCTGCTGAGCTTGCCAAGAGCTTAAAGTTTCTGCATTGTTTGCCAAGATACCTGCTTGAGTAAACAGTTCCCATGCAAAAAGCTAGAAGGTGCATTGAATTGCATTTGAGTTTACCCATTATGGGCACATAAGCAAGTCACTGTGTGAGTCATCATAGAGCAGTTTAGACATTTGTGAACCAAGAATTCTTTGTCCTGTGTACTGTTTATCAACAGCCATCACTCTCTACTTTCTAAATGGCAACAGGATTTTCTCCATCAGATTATAACAATCAGATATGTCCGCACATATTGCCAATTCTCCCCTGTGGGCACAGTAACCCACAGTTGAGAACCATGGTTGGAGAGAGATTAACATGCACTCGAATAATCCCACAGGATGAATCTATGAGTGAAATTTACAGGGACCTAGAAGGTATGAGCATGCATCGTAGTTGAGAACAGAGCTTTTTAGTGATAGTTATAACTAGAAGTGATAGTTTAGTGATAGTTTCAAATTTCATTTCTCATTCATTAGCTTTGTGACCTTGGATATCAAATGAAAAGGAAATTGTGCCACTCTCCTCCTTAAAATCTTCCAACAGCTTCCTATTGATTTTCCAAAATAACTCACATCCCTTAAGATGGTCTACTTTTATGAAATTCTCTGCCCTCACTCTTTTGTCACACGTTTGAGCCCCCAATTCTGTTCTGAGTGTGTAGAGCTTCCTTCCTTTTCATGTTTTTCGAACCTTCATTAGTCTTAGAGAGTCATCTCTATCTTAGACCTCTTTGCCATCACTCAGGTCTCAACTCAAATGTACTTGTTCCAAAATTCATTCCCTGACCACCCTAGATAAAACAGGCAACTGTTCAGCCACT
>PVKC010048084.1:0-10957 GCA_004027635.1 Crocidura indochinensis | reverse complement strand
AATAAAGTCCCGCTCCGAGATAGGTGGCCGGCCGCAGGTTCGGTTCGGTTCGGTTCGGTCGGGAGGCTCAGCCTCGACCCCATCTCCGGGCCAGCCGGGGGGCGCAATGAGCCAGGCTCCGGACAAGCCGCAGCCGGACGACGAGGACGACGACGAGGATGAGCTGGTGGGCTTCTCTGACTACGGGGACGGGCCGGACTCCTCGGACGCCGAGCGGGACAGCGCTGCGGAGGAGGGAGGTGAGTGCGGGGACCCCCGGAACCCCAGCCCTGTGCCTGTGCGTCCTCTCCCTGCGCCCCGGCTCCCTTTCTTCCCTCGGGGTCCTGCCGCCGACTCTGGGGGGACCCAGAGGAGCAGAGTTGCTGGGTGAGGGGCCGGAGACGCTGCAAAACAGGAGCAGCAAAATAGGGTCACCAGTGGGTGCAGGCGACTCTGGGGTGGGGGAGTATCCGGGGTGGAGGGACCGCGTGCTCTATCCGCATCCCCGCCAGATCGGGACTTGGGGGACGATTGGGGGGGGACCCGGTCCGAGAGCCCCGGGACTTCTCCCCAAGCAGCAAGCTGGGGTCAGATGTCTTGGCTAAAATAGGCAACGAGCGGCGTAGTGACTGGCAGGGACGTCGGCAGCTGCGGGTGTCAGTCTTGCCTAGAGTAATCTGGCAATCCGGAGAGGTAATCCGGGGAGAGGTTCCCCCCTACCGCCCCAACTCCGGCTGACATGGGTGTGGGAGATGCACCCAGGTGATAATGGAAGTCGCCGAGCGTCCGCCTGTTTCTTTAGACTGCTTCAGACACGCCGTCTGCACGCCGGCCACCGCCGGGGCCATGCAACGCAAACGCGGGCCTGGTAGTGCGCGCAGGATGAGGGGCGTGTGGCCACTTGAGAAGCCAACTCTGTTTCCTCTTCCAGACTTGGGGTGTAGCAATGGTTCAGCAGCCCGAGTGCGCTGCGGCCACTGAGGGAGTGTGTGGGGGTGGAGGTGGGATGGGGGGGGCGCTTCTGCATTTAATTTTTAAGCTCTATGATAGTTCATAATTTTGGGTTTTATTTTTCCCCCTGCAAAGCTAGGAGCAAGTTCTGCACTGTAAGGTCACTGGAAAGGTCAGTTGGAGGCAGTTTTAAAACAGGACTTGCGTGAAGTAGTTAAGTGTGTGAGGGCCGAAAGTGTCTTTGTGACTTGGAACCTGATTTCGTTGAATTTACTTTCAGTTGCCAATGCAGAGCCTTTCTGGGACGCGCAGTTTGTCTTATTGACCGGCTAGGCTGGTGGGAGCTCCTTTCAGTGAAAGGGAAGAAAGTGAACTGAGCTTTGAGTTTGAGACTGGCGGCAGTTTCCCCTAGAGCCTGCTTTCAGAGAGAATTCCCGATTTACTTAAACCGATGTGTGCACATGTCTGAGCCTCTCCGACATGCCCAGTAATTGGTCCCACAGTAGAGCATGTGGCCACATTTTTGCAGATAAAGACTTTTAAGTCTTTTGTAGGACTCTCTAGGGTTACCTTTGATAATTAAATCTTTTGGTGGTGGTGTCATTATTATTCAAATGGCATTGGCTAGCTCTGCCTAGATTCTTGGGAGGCTTCAGAGAAATTCTGAATGGGGATGTATTTGCAAGGTATTTGAAATGGTAAAACATGCAGCAGAACGCACGTGTGAAATTCCAGATAGAGCAAAGAAAGTAAAGAGCTGATGTATGGAAAAGAGAAACCCTGTGACTTGATACTGGCCCGGAGGCCCAAGAGGTTCCAGGAAAAAGCTCTTGCCCTGCTTGTTTATTCCACCTTTTTTGGGAGTACTTTAACTTTTGTTATCTATTGTGGAGACTTGAAATGTTAGTGAAGTTGATGCTAGGTGGAAGGGGTGGGGGACGTTTCTGAACATAGAACTTCCTGAAGAGCCCCCCTCTGGGGTGTTCCATACAGGGCCTAAGTTAAAGGAGACCCACCAGTCATTTGTCCTTTTGCTCTAAATTCAGTAACAATCCTCTTCCCATTCCATTTGGGAATCAACTTGGAAGAGTAGGTAAATATCAGACGTATATTTATGTGACAAGATGAGCAACAAATGGTTACTTGGTCCCCAAGGTGCTGCTAAAAATTCTACCTTCTGCTCCAGGGCTTACTGTGTGTTGTTGGTGACCTGAGAAGTCTCCATGTTCACAGCTCTGCTTCCTGTGGGGTATAATCTCAATCAGGAAGTTCACTTTCTCTATTCCCATTGAGGGTGGGGGGAGGGAGCCACATTGGGAGTCCTGACTTGCATTCCTTCCTGGTGCCACCTCAAGGTGCCACCAAAGGTCATCTCTATTTTTGATGGGCTGTGGGCCTGTGTGGTGTGATAACCCTATGTTATTTTTGGTAAAATTTTTATTTACCCACTATCAAACCTGGGGAGTGTAATGTAGGGGAGGGCGGGCCTTGTTTATTCCAAGGAAGAAAGCTAGCTAAGCTGCCCTTTGAACCACCACGGAGTATGAGCATGGCCTTTTTCTAATAACCCCTGTCCCTTTCCACCTTCCAAGGATCTGTGGTTTAGTTGCTCCACTCAGTAGAGGCCTGAGCTATTTCCATGAGATTCAGAGAAATCTCCTGAGGCAGGAAGGATATGGCTCTGACTAGCTTGAGTAGGTAAATTGCAAAGCAATTGAAGGCAGCCAGTATGGTTTTCATTTCCCTTAGTCTTCTAAGGAACTTCTGGGCTTCGTTTTAATTCGAGAGCCTCAGAAGTTTTACCACATTGTGCTGAGTTTTAGAAAGCTAGTGCAGCTAAAGGTTAGACTTAGTTGTACTTCCCTGGCTTCCACTTCAGATTGTTTTCATTAGTAAGTAGTAGGAGTGTTCTTAGGCACTTAATTCTTTCATGACAGATTTGGGCACCTGTCAACATCCCTTTCAGGAATGTTAATTGAGATAAAGAGTGTCTCACCTTCACTTTCCACCTCTAGATAAAACTACAGATAGAGAAGGGGGTAATAATAAAGTAAGCTATTAAAAACAATTGCACTGAATATAATAATAATAATAATAATAATAATAATAATATTTTGGGTCACACCTGGCAGCACTCAGGGGTTACTCCTGGCTCTACGCTCAGAAATCACTCCTGACATGATTGGGAGACCATATGAGATGCCGGGATTTGAACCACTGTCCTTCTGCATGCAAGGCAAATGCCCTAACTCCATGCTGTCTCTCCAGCCCTACTACTTATTATTTATTTATTTGTTTTTGGAGGAAAATACTCAGCATTGCTCAGAGTTTACTTGTGGTTCTATGCTAGGGTCATTCCTGGTGGAAGTGAGGGACCATATGTAGTGCTAGGAGTGGACTCAGGTTGGCTATCTGCAAGGCAAGAGCTTTCCTCACCTGCTCTATTATAGCTCCAGCTTTTTAAAATGATTATTTTCAGATTTATGGCTTAATCTGTGGTAAAGTACTGTGCTTTTATTTAGTTATTTTTATTTTTGCTCTTGAGCCACACTGGCAGTACTCAGGGCTTACTCCTGGCTCTGTGCTCTGGGATCCCTCCTGTAGGAATGTTGAGATGCCAGGAGATTGTGTTTAAAGCAAGCTCTTACCTGCTAGTTTATGACTCTGGCCCCAAGCAGTAAGGAAAGGGGTGAAAGATTTGTATAAGTGCTTAAGGCATTTGCCTTGTGTGTCCCTGTTCAACAAACCCTGCCATACCCAAGTTCCTGTAAACACCATCAGGTCCAATGCTTTGAGCTCAGAGCTGGGAGTAGCCTCCAGCACTGCCAGGTATGACCCATCTCTTCCTCCCAATCCTTAATATAGTAAAAATGAAGGCAATGAAAAACTCACTGAACAGTTTTGTCTTGTTTTCCTTTTGAATTTGAGCCACATCTGGAGGTGGGCATGGGTTACTCCTGACTCTGTGCTCAGGGATCACTACTGGTGGTACTCAGGAGATTATAAAGGGTGTAAGATTAAACCTGGGTCAGCCATGTGCAAAGCAAAAGCCTTACCTTCTGTACTATCTCTCTGGTCCCTGAACAGATAGATAGTGTTTACTGTTCCCTCTTCCTCTTCCTTTAGCTGCTGTTACTGTGAATTGACAGGAGATGTTCACACCTGGCTGTGAGTGGATCATGCCTTGACCATGGTGTTTCCTGAAGCCTGCCCTCTTTCAGCTGTGAGATTTGCACTTATAAGTGAGATCCACGTTATGATTAAGGTGCTCACATAGTGGTTTCCAGAGGTTGCACTTGGTTTATGGTGGGAATGAATTGGGTCATACCCCATAGTGCTCAGGGACTAAGCCTGGTTCAGTGCTCAGGGGAACAAATGTAATGGTGGACTCAGGGCATGCAGAGATCAGCATATGTGTGTTTTCAGTGCAGAGACAACCCATATTGACATCTTTTTCCTGGTAGTGTGTTCTGGGTTTTTGTGATGGCCCTCTTTGTAATGCTCACATACTTCATATTGCTGTACAACTAGAAGGCATTAGTGGCACTGGGGCTTGTAGAAAGCAGAGTCACAGGGATCATGTTTAGCATGTGTGGAACACCAGGAAATAGAACTTCTGACCAGAAAAGGTTATGTATATAGCAAGTCCTGAAAGTCACTGGAATAGTCCTGTAGGCCTGACAAGATCACATTTAAGCAGAAAGAGAAATTGGTTCTCCCCAGAGATGTTCCCAGTTTTTAGTGGAATCATCTAAAAAAGTGGTTCGCTTACAGTGCAGCTTAACATGGTCTCATTTTCATACTGGCCTGTGTGCTCTGCATCTCTGAGGAAGTGAGTTTAGGTGGTCACCACTGGAGCACAGAAAGTTCAGGGACATCAGGTGATACTTCCCATTAAGTGTTGATGTGGTTAAATGATCAGCTAAAATTTATAAATGAGTAAGGTTAATTTTGGGGGAAGTCAGTGCCCAGAAGCTAGTCCTGGCTCTGTGGTTTTATTTTTGTTTGTTTGTTTTGTTTTGTTTTGTTTTGTTTTGTTTTTTGGGTCCCACCTGGCTCTATGCAAGGAAATCGCTCCTGGCAGGCTTGGGGGACCATATGGAATGCCAGGATTTGAACCAGCTTCCTTCTGCATGCAAGGCAAATGCCCCACCTTCATGCTGTCTCTCTGGCCCCTAGTCCTGGCTCTGTGCTTAGGAATCATTTGATGGCGATCAGGGGACCACACACAGTGCCATGTACCAATTAGCATGTACCTTAATTTCTGTGCTCAGAGACCACTCCTGGTGGACTTGAATGATCATATATATGATACGGATAGAACATGGGTCAGTGGTGTATAAGTCAAGTTCCCTACCTGCTGTACTATCTCTCTTGCCCTAGAGAGCTTATTTTTATATAGATGTTTCATAAACATGTTCCAGTTACTCAGGACAGGATGGAATAAATCGGGTTTCTCTGTGCTTTTTAAAATCTCTCCTATTTCAATATTAAAGTGAAATAGGATCAGGTAAAAGAGATGTCTGGCAGAAACAGTAAGTTCTGAGATTCTGGGTACAGATAGGGTACGGTTCTGAGTTTGGAAGATCCTTTGCTCCTCCCAGGTGACAGTGGCAGCCCTCATCCTACCTGACCCTATACTCCCACAGGATTATGGGAACCATGATTTTTCTTCCTACCACTGCTGACTCTTGCTCTTTTTTGAGGGGTGAATGTTGGGAGTGGAGGTGCCCACGTTGTGCTGGAGACAGAACTCAGGTTGCCTTCATGCAAAACATCTGCTCCAATCCTTTGAGTTTTCCCTCACTCCTTTGTCTTTTTTTTTTTGCTTGAAATTTTTTCTTTATTACCTTTTATTCTTGTAGTCCTTAGCTTTAAGGGGGAAGAAAGCAACCCCTTCTATTCTCCTTCCTCTAGGAAAGTCTTAAAGCTCCCATGTGACAGGACTTTCCTATTTCTGCTGTAACACCCCAAGATAGTTTTGTCATTCCCTTCTTACACTGTCTCATGAGTGGGTTGGTTGTCTTCTTTTGAGGCTCTCTGGTGAAAATATCAGCTTGACTTATTGTTTTTGAAATAGATGACTACCTGAAATCAACCTGTATTGTTCTAAAATGGTTGGCTTTTTGTTGTTATTGTTGTTTTTAAAATTTTTTTTCCCCTTGGGTTGGAAGATGGCTTAAAGGGCCAGAGTGAAAATTTATATGCTGAAGACATGGGTTCAATTCCTAGCACCACAGGGTCCTTCAAACACAACTAGGAGTGGCTTCCATACACTGAGCTAAGAATAGTAATCATGGAGGTAAGGCATTTGCCTTTCATGCAAAAGGCCATCGGTTCGAAACCCGGTGCCCCATATGGTCCCCCGTGCCTGCCAGGAGCAATTTCTGAGCATGGAGCCAGGAGTAACCCCTGAGCACTGCCGGGTGTGACCCAAAAACCACACACACACACACACACACACACACAAGAATAGTAATCCCCAAACAGCACCCAGTATGACCCCCAAATCTAGAAAACAAGTTTATAAGAACATTTCCCTCTTGCAGAAGTATAGGTAAATCAAGTGTTAGTGAGGGCCTAAATCAATAGCACAGCAGAGAGTTTGCCTTGCATGTGGCTGACCAGGGTTTGATCTCCAGCATCCCATATGATTCCCCAAGCTTGCCAGGAGTGATTTCTGAGTACGGAGCCAGGGGTAACTCCTGAGTGCCACTTAGTGTGGACCCAAAACAAAAATAAATGAAAAATAAAGAAGTGTCACTGAGGTCAGAACTGTATCTCAGTGGTAACTCATTTACCTGGCATGTGTAAGGCCTGGATGCAATTCCTGAAAACAAACAAAAAAAGTGTTGGAAGCTAATTAAGTATTAGAGTAGCCTCTCTACATATGTGAGACACTGGAATCAGCTCCCAGGACTAAAATAATAAATTAGTACAGAAACAACTCCAGAGGACATGGTTATACCTTAGCGACCTAGCACTTGCTTTGCATGTAGGAGGTTCAGGAATCCTCCACCCTCTGAGGATTGAACAAGGTGTACCTACCTCCTGAGTGCGTGCTGCCTCCAAATAAGAAATGTGCTGGCGAGGCAGCTTAAAGAACTAAGCATATATTTTGCCTGTGGGAGCTCTGGGTTCAATCCATGACATCACATGGTCCCCCAAATACCAATGGGAATGACAGCACAGAGCCAGAATTAACCCCTGAAGGATAGACCCTCCAAACAAAACAAACAACAAGTTATTGATTATATATTCTTGAAGATTTTTTTGTGGGAAGACCCCCAAAACAGTGTACTCAGTCCAAATTCAATACAGCAATTGATGGAGGATGAGATGTTGCTCAGACCCGGTGCCACTGGTGATGATCTGAATCACCGAAGAGGCATTCAGGGGCCTCCAGACCTGTCCCCCAAGAATGTTAAGGACCATTTGATGAATGAATTGTTGTTGGACCACACCCTGCGATGCTCAGGGCTTATTCCCCTGGCTCTGTGCTCAGGGATCACTCCTGGCAGTGCTCTGGGGGCCGTAGTGGGGTGCTAGGAATTGGACTTGCATTAGATGTGTGCAAGGCCAGTTTAATCTCTGGTATATGCCACCTTAAAAGGGAATGGAAAGGGTTAGAGGAACACTTCTGGACAACAATTGACATCTTGGAGGGCAATGGAAGAAGAGTTCTTGTGGAGAAGGGAATGGGGACAGACAGCTCTGCAATCTGGGAGTCTGCAAGCAGCAGACCAGGTTTGATCTCTAACAGTCAAGTGCATCCCTAAGCACTGAGCCAGGAGTGCCCCTGAACCCTGGTTAATGTGGGGAAAAAAATCTTATGGAGCAGGAGAGATAGCATGGAGATAGGGCATTTGCCCTGCATGCAGAATGGTAGTTTGCCAGGAGCAATTTCTGAGTGTAGAACCAGGAGTAAACCCTGAGTGCTGCCAGGTGTGACCCAAAGACCAAAAACAAAAAACAAACAAACAAAAAAAAACAAAACAAAAAATGATCTTATGGAAAACTAGTAATACTTTAGAAAGAAAAACGGGCATGTAAGAGACTAGGTGGGAGATAAAATATTTTGAGGGAAGTGGAGCTTGGGTCATGACTGGCAGTATTCAGGAACTACTTCTATCTCTAATCAGGGCTCACTACGTTCTGGGCTCAGGGGATCATATACAGTGCATTATTTGCTATATGCAAGCAAGTGCCTTAACTCCTGTATTGTCTCTCTGCCTCAGAGAGGTGATGGGTTTGTGACCATGTCTGGAGGAGGTGTCAACTTTCATCTTTTAGATTCAGTCTCTAATAAGAGACGCAAAACTGCTTCTGCTAAGCAGGTATATAGCTCAGCTAGAGAACACTTGTGCTGCATATGTAAGACCCTGTGTTCAATTCCCAGCACCTTAAGAAAAAAGTAGAGCTGCTTCTGAAGAAGAGGTCTGTGGCCATTGAGTTCCATGGGAAGACTTTGTTAGGCACTTAAGGAATTGCAGGAACTCAACAATTTTTGCTTACAGTCTTGGTAAAAAAAATAATAGGACTAACCTAGCAGTGTTGGGAGATAGGACCAGAGACTGAGTTGGCAGACTACCTGTGGGGGAGTGTGAGAGGAAGATGTGGTGTGTCGTGTTGAGGTAGTGCTTTGATGTTGGGGCGAAGTGGATGGCAGGGACAGGATTGAGCTCAAGTCCTTTGACCTTCGAGGTCTATGCTCTGTCTCCACTTGGAGTCATATCCCTAGCCCATAAGTAACATTTCTGCTACTTTTGGCTTATTGTGGATCTGTTCATGGTCTCTACATTGACACCCATCAGGGACATTATCTTGGAAATGAGCATACTGAAGTGTCTGTTTGATTGTGTTGGTCTCCCCATAAAATCCTCTGGGATTGCCTCCTGGTTTTCAGAGCATTTATCACTTCCTCAGACCTCATTCATGGACCTCTTTAGCTGCTAATTTATTCAAAGATGGTTGTTGGATGGATGCCACTTCCTTCATTGTATTTTACATTTGTGAGAGCAACAGAATTAGACAAGAAGACAAACCAAATTCGAAAAGATAATTTCCAGTAGTGACAAAGGCTATTAAGAAGATCAGGTATATTGTAATCATGGTGTTTAAATAAAGATAATTATATATATAAAAAAAGAAGATCAGATATAAACCTGCTGGGAAGTAGTTCCAGGTGTTGGAAGTTGCAGTGGTTGAGCTGGAAGTAGGCAGGATCTGAGAGAACCAAAAGGGCAGATGAATCAGGACAGGATTAATTCTCTTTGCCAAGGAGAAGGCATTTGCTCTTATTCTCTCTTTTTTTCGGGGGGAGGTGGGATGGGTGTTTGGCTCACTCCTGAAAGTATTCAGGGCTTACACCTGGCTTTGTGCTCAGAAATCACTCCTGGTGGGAGTCAGAAGACCACACGTGGGTATTAAATCGGGCCTGGCTGTGTGCAAGGCAAGCACCTTATCTGCTTTGTTCTCTCTGATTCCCAAGTATTATTCGCAATGCTATGGAAGCCATTTTAATACGGCATATGGGTCTCTCTCTCTCTCTCTCTCTCTCTCTCTCTCGCTCTCTCTCTCTATCTCTCTCTCTCTGTATGTGTCTCTGTCTCTGTCTCTCTCTGTCTCTCTCTGTCTCTCTCTCTGTCTCTCTCTCTCTCTGTCTAATTTTCTTGTATTTCTCCAGTCAATGGCTAAGATCTGAATCTTTTCTTGGTGCTGGAAGCCCCTGGCTCAGCCCTGTCTAACCCTTGGCAGGCATCCAGGAAGCCTTCATGAAAGGAGAATAAACAGGCCTGGCCACTTCATTCTGGTCCCTTCTCACTCCAGCAACTTTCTCCAAGGTCCACTGATACTTTTAAAGAGCCCTTTCTATTGTTCCAGCGCCTCCTGGGGTTCCTTTCTGATTTTAATTTTAAAGGACACGCCATTTTCAAAACAGCTCATGCCTGCTTCCCAGTCTTTCACACTCTCCAGGTTGGTGGAGACCTGAGTAACTGGGGTACTAAGGGAAAAGGTACTAAGATGAGCTGACTTGGAGGTGGGGCTGGAAACTCCTATACTAGGTCATTTTCTCCTCCATCTTCCCCATGTTCCCAGAGGAAGTGTATTCTCTTAGGATTCTCTGGGACTGAAGACCTGGAACCCTTAAGGGGAGGGTAGAGAAGACTAGAAGGGAGTTTCTGTCAGTGCCTTTTCAGAGATAAGAACTACAGTTATTGATTTTCTTGTTTTGTTTTGTTTTTGGGTCACACCCGGCAGTGCTCAGGGGTTACTCCTGGCTCTGCGCTTAGAAATTGTCCCTGGCATGCTGGGATTCGAAATCACCATAAGTCCTGGATCAGCTACGAGCAAGGCAATTGCCCTACTGCTATCTCTCCAGCCCCAATTATTGATAAATCCAATAATTAATAAATAATAAATCCAAAAAATAAATTTTTTCCCACTGTGGCCAATGGTAGAAAACGGCTGTGAATCAGCATCTGTGTAAGTTGTAAGAAACCTGAGTTTGGGGTCGGAGATATAGCACAGCGGTGTTTGCCCTGCAAGCAGTCGATGCAGGTTGGTTCAAATCCCGGCGTCCCATATGGTCCCCTGTGCCTACCAGGAGCTATTTCTGAGCAGATAGCCAGGAGTAATCCCTGAGCACAGCTGGGTGTGGCCCCCCCAAAAAAGAAACCTGAGTTTGGGATCAGAGATCAGAGTGATAGTACCCACAAAAAATTACAATATTTTAAACATTATAGACCTTTGATTTATTTATTTACAAATAAATAAATATGTGCCTGGAGAGATAGCATGGAGGTAGGGCATTTGCCTTTCATGCAGAAGGGGCCAGAGAGATAGCACAGCGGTGTTTGCCTTGCAAGCAGCCGATCCAGGACCTAAGGTGGTTGGTTTGAATTCCAGCATCCCATATGGTCCCCCATGCCTGCCAGGAGCTATTTCTGAGCAGATAGCCAGGAGTAACCCCTGAGCACCACCGGGTGTGACCCAAAAACAAAAACAAAAGCAAAAAAACAAACAA
>PVKC010048083.1:0-10932 GCA_004027635.1 Crocidura indochinensis | reverse complement strand
AATGGAGCTTTGGAAATCATATGCTGTGAAAGGAATCAAAGCTAGTCAGGGACAAGGCAAACCACTTTCTATTTCACCATATCTCCAGCACAGAAATATTTTATACTACAATAATATATTGTGTTTTAATAATTTTATGCAATCCATACTCAACAATTTTATGCTTTTGTATAAAAATTACTTTTCCTGAACACATTGTCTCTTTTCTCTTCCTCTTTCCTTCTTGCCTTCCATTTCCTTTTTCTTTTCCTTCCTTTCTTTTCTTTATCCTTGTTTCCTTCCTTCCTTCCTCTTCTCTCTTCCTCTTTCTTTTTTCCCATTTTCCCTTTCTTTCCTATTCTTTCTTAATCTGCACTCTTTCATTTCTTCTTCCTTTCCAGAACTTGAAATCGAACACATTTTGTGTTCATTTCGTGTTATGTGATCATAACACATGCAAGACCTATGCTCTAATTTGAATATCCATTTACATCCTCTTGATTTTAAAAAGAAAGTTTGATTTCGGTTAGTGGTTTTAACCTTTTAAAACTCTTTAATGATTTTACATGGAAAGTTAAAAAAAATCTGATGACTCACACTCTGAGGTTTGCTGGCATAAAGTGGTTCTCTATGCCCACTTTTATCTAAAGTTTTCCTTTTTTAGGTTTGCATTCTCAATGACCTACAGCATTTTGCTTTTGCCCACAGAACATTTCTCCAATATGAGGTGGCCTTGTTCTGCAAGGAGAAATAGCAAATAAGTTATTTTGAATGCCTTGATTCATCTAGTAGTCACTTTTCTATAACTCTTATGTTCTGTTCAAAATTCCTTCAACTGCTTTTCTCAAATCAGCCTGCTATATGTTGTTTGTTTGTATATTCTCTTTTGCTTTTTTCTACTATTTATATTTGTGTATTTATACAGATCCATTGTTTCAGAACAGTCATTCAAATTATGTGGTTCTGGAATTATTATCACTTAGTTCTGTTTGAAAAAAGATAGTTTATTTGGGGGCCCGGGAGATAGCATGGAGGTAAGGTGTTTGCCTTTCATGCAAAAGGTCATCGGTTCGAATCCCGGTGCCCCATATGGTCCCCCGTGCTGCCAGGAGCAATTTCTGAGCATGGAGCCAGGAGTAACCCCTGAGCACTGCTGGGTGTGACCCAAAAACCAAAAAAAAAAAAAAAGATAGTTTATTTGGCTATTTTTCCTTTGATATGGTGACTCAAAAAGAATTAAGATTATACTACTAATGCAATTTTCTAGAATCCCAAATTAATTGTTTAATATAAAACTAATGACCATATTCTTTTCTCAGACCATCCTAAAAAATTCTCAATGCATTTATAGTAAGAATAAACTTATTAACCAAGGATATAAATTTATTTATTATATAACAACCATTTGTCCTTCATAGTGTACTTGGTTCTTTTATATTTTGTCAAAGATCTTATCTAGATGGTTGGCAATCTTCCTATATGCTTTTACTTCTGATCTTCTGTTTTATACAAAATTTATTAAATATTACATTTAAATTAAATTTCTAAGAAGTCTTCTCAATTCTTATTATGACATACTGCTATGTCTTCTATGACACTTAAAACTTACCACTAACTTGTATTGTTCTTTCTGAATTATTTTTTGTTTATCTAGGCAACAGCAAAATATAGCCTCAAAGCCAAATTTGTTCAGCCACCTGTTTTTATAAATAAAGTTTCAAGGAATCTAGCCATTTATTTATGTACATGCCTATTTTTACACTATAAAGATAAAGTAGAACAGTTGCACAGAGACCATATGGCTTGCAAAGCATAAAATATTTAGTACTGGACATTAACAGAAAAATGTTTTAAACCTTCTTGATGTTCATTGTTTTTTCTCTCTAGACTTAAGATTTGTGATATTACTAAGTTCTTGTCTATATTTTTACTACTTGTTTTCTTCACAGAGTTTAGTAGCTAGCACATGGATAGCAATTTTTAAATATTTGTGAATGAATCAACTTGATCTTGAACTGTCAACATTAATTTTAGGCTATCAGATAGCCATACTTTTGTTTTATATCCTCATAATTTTTAATTGAATGATTAAGACCTTAGTGATATTTGTAGTTAAATAACTTTAAATAACCAGATGTTTGTTTGTTTGTTTGTTTTTAGGGGCATACCAGGAAGTGCTCAGTGGTCACTCCTGGCTATGCACACAAATAACACTCCCAGTATGCTTAGGAGCCATATGAAATGCCTGGGATCGAATCCGGGTCAGCCATGTGCAAGGCAAAAATCGTACCTATTGTGTTATTGCTCTGGGCCCTAATCAGATAATATTTAAACAGGACTTTTAAGATAATGATTATATATATACTGGGAGCCGGGCGGTGGCGCTGGAGGTAAGGTGCCTGCTTTGTCTGCGCTAGCCTAGGACGGGCCGTGGTTCGATCCCCTGGTTTCCCATATGGTTCCCCAAGCCAGGAGCGACTTCTGAACACATAGCCAGGAGTAACCCCTGAGCATCACCGGGTGTGGCCCAAAAAACAAAAATAAAAAAAATACAGTTATTATGTGAAAAATAATTAGTACACTATATTTCATAAGAATTCTCCTTGAAGACAAGATAACAAGATTTGAAATTTACCTCAATCATTAATTGGCTAAATGATTTGATGAATTACACGACTATATACCCATTCATTATTGTGAAAAATAATGTGACTGATATTTACATGAGAATATTATCATGCATATTAAATAAGATGAATACCAAACCTATCTATGACTACACATATGTAATAAAGAAGATAGATGAAGGTAAAGGTACGAATGTTCATGATAAAAACTATGGTTAAAAAAATGAGCATTGAAAAAAGTAGGTAATGTAGAGAGAAAGAAAACATAGCAATAAAGCAGGAAGTGACTCAATTCAATGAGTGTGTGCCATGTTTCAGACAACACACTTTTTGGTTTCCAAGGACTGTTATAGGTTTCTATAAGTTTCCTTAGGCTACCATGTATATATAGGTACATATCTACTAACCACATTAAGATAGTTCATGCATTCAGGAATCTTTCATTTAACCTTCCTCAACATAATTAGTGCACGCATTCAATTTGGCTACCTTTGAATATATCTGTAAGTACAATATCATCCTGTCTTTCACTAAAACCCCCATTTCATCCTTATTTTTTATATTTTTTGTTTTCTTCTTTTAATTTTATTGAATCTATTGTTATCTACAAAGTTCTTCATATTTGAATTTCAGTTATGCAGTGAGTCAGGACCATTCCAACCACCAGTGCCAACCTCTTTAAAACAATGATTAAAGAGAGCATCCCGTAATATCACTGTTTACCCCTGGTCTGCCAGTGTAACAAGCTCATTTAAGTTTAGATTGTTAAAGTTTAGGTCTCTTGATTCCATTATTGTTGAATTTGGCTTGGATATTTAGT
Organism: Crocidura indochinensis; assembly: GCA_004027635.1. Lineage (NCBI taxonomy): Eukaryota > Metazoa > Chordata > Mammalia > Eulipotyphla > Soricidae > Crocidura > Crocidura indochinensis. The sequence goes on along the minus strand of PVKC010048083.1, from coordinate 7,506 downwards.
TCTATATTTATTTTATCTCCACCAAATGCAACTGACACAACCTGGCTCCTGTCCCCCAGACTTACTATTTTTCTTTTATATTAGTTTTTTTTTTTTTAGAAAAATACAGAAATATGTGGTGAAACAAAATAAACCGTGTTTCAAAGTTCTCTGAAAAAGGTGGGAGACTTATTTAAAAGACAAATTTAAATAAACGTTTTAAAGAAAAAATGTGGGGTTTATTTGTGACAGTTTTTTTTTTTATTTGTTTTAGCAGAGGAGCATCAAAAGGTAGGGGGAAATAGAAAGGGAAGATCTATAACTTAAAAATAGGGAGACCCTATAAATGAAACATCATGCCAGATGACTAACTACAGGCTCTAGCCATACTAAATTGTCTAATCTCAAGTCTTTGTGGTCCCAATAAAATGTCTTCTCAATCTTGATTGTTTCAGTCAGTTTTCTGTAATTAGAGACCTTGGTTTTTTGCACAGATTCTATTTCTAAGAAAGGGTTTCATGGAGCATCTTCTGGTTTCATCTCACTGATAGGTGATGATACAGGGACTCTGCCCTGAAAATAAGTTATTGCCCTAAATAAGTCGTCAGAATATGAACCCACTCTGGAGCAAGTCAGTGCCAGAGAAAAATTAGGACCTTCCCAAGTAGAAATCCAATTCCTGATGCTGGTGCAGAAATCTGTGTCTGTTTCATAGAGAGGAACCAAGGTTCAAGGGTAAATGGCTATTTCCTGATTATCTGATGCCTAAATCAAGTCACTATAGCAAATGTTCAGGGTAAAAGGCCCCACTGCAATATAAAATTTATGAGTTTCTATTCATATTAGATAAGAACTTCTTTCTCTATCTAAGATTTTCCCATTTTAACTTGCCTATGTAAAAAGAAACAATGCTAAATTATGCTGCTGGTGCAAAATGGGGTAAAAATAACAAGCTGAATAATCCCTATGACCTGGTTCTAACAGGTCTTGGGTTCTAAAACCCAAGAGAAGTTTATCTACTAGAATTTCCTACTACACAGATTCCTCTCCCCAAAAAAGAAATAGGGTAAACTACATCTACATAAGGAAATTGACAATAAGAATTATACCTATTAAGATAATAAGATAATACAGATAAAGAAATCTATAAAAAGATATATATATACATATATATACATATATATCCTCTAAGTATTTTTAAATTGTCTGGGGGTTGGGGGATAAAATCCAGTGCACAGCTTCAGCCTGCAACATGGTGTTGTGGAGTCTGAAAAATGGCTCCCAGAAGTCTCAAATTTGGAAATGTCTTCGGGCTGAGGATCTTTTCAAAAACAGAATCTGGTATCAAGCAACAGTCTACAGCAAAGGTAGGTGGGAGAAAAGAAGCTGCAAAAAGCAAATCAGCAGCAGCAACAGTAGCAGCTTCTTCTCAAACTGAAACAAGGCAGGCTAGAAATCTATCTTTTCACTTTGGTGGCTAGTTAGCAGATGTTTGGAAGATTAAGAACTAAGAGTAGAAAGGTATAATCAAGGAGACAACAGATTGGGAGTTGAAAGAGTGAAGGGCTAGAGAAGTATTTGTAAAGTGTTAAGTGGTGAGGGGAGAAGGGTTTTATATATATATATATATATATATATATATATATATATATATATATATATAACAGGGGAAAGGACTATATACAACAAAGAGAGACATTATGTATTTGACAGATGGACATTAGGCAGACATTGAAGTGGCCAACACATACACTCCCTCACATACATAGAAAGACACTGAGGATAGATCCATGAGTTAAGTTGAAACCCAGCAAGTCAGATCAGATGAAAATTTTTCCATTTTCTAGGCAAATCTTCATTGGTGAGGGTGAATTTTACTGAAGAAAGGTTTCCTGCATTAGATTGTGTATAGAGCATTCTTACTCAAAATTTTAAAATTAAAAAAAACTAAACAATATGACAATGAGCATTGTAAGAAAAGTCTACTTCGCCATTAAGTATCCACTAGCAGGTCTTTATCATCCAAATTTGTTTCCTGGGAGCAAATTGAAATTATGAGCATTAGATATAGTGGTAAACAAGCTCTTATTGAGAAATATTATACTAATATAATGAATGATCATTGTAGCAGGACTTTATGGCATGAAGTTATGTATTCCATTCTTGTCTGTGGTCATAAACATTAGATGATATACCAGGCATAATCAAATGTAAAATAAATAAATTAGAATCTTGTCAAGATATTACCTTAATGAGCACTGTCTTCTGCGTCTAATATAGGAAAACATTGCAATGTGAATTCAGGGCAACCAAGCTATATCTCCAAGTACTACTGTGGACGAAAAGTTCAAGGAGTTATTACAGACTATTAAAAGTAAGGCACTAATACTTCTTTTAGTGAGCACTGCAGTGGTAGTTCATGGCTTCCAAATGCATTCTGCACCTGTTTGTGTGCATTAGAACATTATTGTAGACATCTAAAAAGGGCATATTATTGGACATTTGATCAATCTAAACAGTTGTATTTGTTGCTGAAGGTCTCTAAAGTATAGAAGAAAATATACACATACACATTTGTGTATCTCCTCCTCCACTCAGTTGTTTTTATTCACTCTATACTCTAGGCTAGATTTAAAACCCTATATCTGATGTATTGGGTGCAAACATTTTCTGCCATTCTGTTAGCTGTTTTCACATTTTAGCTCATATTTCTATTGCCATACAGAAACTTTTTAGTGTAATGTAGTCCTATTTCTTTAGGTTTGATGCTATAGCTTCTGCCTTCAGCAACCTATCATCAAAAACTTCTTTGAAGTCTAAGTCTTGGAGTGTTCTACCTAAGTTTTCCTCAGTAAACTTTATGAATTTGGATCTAATCTCAAGACCTTTAATCCACTTTGAATTGACTTTTGTGTAAGATTCGATATTTAGTAACTTACACATTATTATCCACTGTTCCAACACCATTTGTTGAAAAGACGGTCTATTCCATACATACTTGGCTTTCTTTTCAAAGATTAGTTAACCATATACTTGGGGTTTTGTCACTAGGTATTCTATTCTGACCTATTGCCTTAAAAAATCTGTCTTTGTTCTAATGCCATGCTGTTTTGATCTCTATGGCTTTGTATTAGAGCTTCAAATTTGGTAATGAGATGCCTTCCGGTACCTTGTTTTTTAATATTGAATTGACTACCCTAGGTGTTTTATGGTTTCACACAAACTTAATAATTGATTGTTCTAAGTCCTTGAAGAATGTTGTCTGAATTTAAGTTGGTTGAATTGTTTATCTATAGATCTAATTGTAGGCTAGTGACTCTTTTATTTCCATTGCTAACCCATTAAGTATTGATTTTAAGTCCTCATCAATAAGGCTCAGGCACCTGGGTGGATTGGAATTTTGCCAGAATTTTTCTCCATAACCCCAACTGTAGGTGCATTTAGTGGTTTGGAATGCTGGAGTATTAAGGTGTTTTAGAAAGTGATCTATTGAACTATCTGTATGAAAGGTGACTTGAGGTATATGTTTTCAGATGTTATTTTTCTAAACAAGCAGGGTTATCTCAGGATGAGAAAAAATATATTGCAAACTAGTTCACTGATTTTTCCACTGGGGTTTGAGCTGGATACTTTCTAAGAAAAAATAAGTGCTAGGTTCAATCCACTAGGAACTATCTGATATAAATAGAAACCTTCACATCCACATACTTTGAGAAAAGGAGGGTTAATGGGAAGGATAGGGGTTACCTTTTCCTGCCCAGACACAAATATGACTGGCCAAAGAGAGCAGAGAATTAGTACAGGTGTTGAAACCCAGAAGGACCCTGAGGACAGCCCTGTTCAAGTTTGGTTGGACTGATTAGGACAGGGGAGAAGTGGTTCTCTGTTCCTGGCCAGACATAGACCTGACTGACCACAGGGGCAGTCTTTAGTCTTTCGACCATAGCCAGATGTCAAAAGAAATCAATTGAAGAGACTAAATTTCACTGAGGTTTTCACGGTGAAAACTGTTTAATTACTGCTAATTCTCTGCTCAGATATATGCTCTTGTAAGTTTGGATATTGTACATTCAAACCTGTTGGCATAGGAAAGGTGCCAGCCTAATAGCAGGGAACATCAATTTGATTGCTCTGTAATAAAAAGAATATTGACTTCTCCGAGCCAGGAATAGCTTTAACCTTCCTACTCTGTTCTCCCGACTCTTGCCTTGTACTTGATAAAGTGAGCGGGTTTGCTCATGCAATTTCAGTAACAGCAGCAGAAATAGTCATATTTCTAGTAAAAGCCATAGGAATTAACTGTTTAGATGCCAGAATGTGATCTAATTAACCTGTAAGTAATTATTTGAAGATGTTATACATCAAGAATGCTTTATTAATGGGAATATTGGAGCCAAGACAGATAAAAATAATGCCTAAGTTATACTACTAGGAATTCACTATGCCTGAACCCCTATTAGAATTTTTAATTAATACTTAATGTTTTAGAAATGTATACCTAAATAGTCAGAACTAATATGAACAGTAGTAGCTAAACTTTCACAGAAGAAAGGACTCAGATATATCAAGATTATTTTTGTGGGGCCCGGGAGATAGCATGGAGGTAAGGTGTTTGCCTTTCATGCAAAAGGTCATCGGTTCGAATCCCGGTGCCCCATATGGTCCCCCGTGCCTGTCAGGAGCAATTTCTGAGCATGGAGCCGGGAGTAACCCCTGAGTACTGCCGGGTGTGACCCAAAAACCTAAAAAAAAAAAAAAAGATTATTTTTGTTCCTACTGTTTTCATTATGATGTCTGCTTGATGCTATAATTGAAAACATCAGCAATGTACATTGCAATGACTAAAATCTGATCAAATAGCTCACCTAGAATTTTTATTCTCCTCAAAATAATCAAACTCATCAATAATTATCCACTATGTGTTGACAAAAATGTAACTATTAGATCTTTGGGGTGGGATGGGATGATTTTGTCTCATATACCATTTCCATATTCAAAATTTTTCCAACATAAGTAACTTCAAGCTTTTAATGTATGAACTCATATTTATAAAACGGTGCTTACAATGAGCTTCTACAATTCAATATAAGTAGTACAACCATCCTATGTTTCATATCTACTCTACATTCTACTATTGTTAGAATGACTTTCTGAAAGCACAGTGGGGAAGTCCTAGCTATGCACGGAGCTTTTCTGGGTTCTATCAAATGCATCCCATATGGTCCTTTGGACACTTCCAAGAGTAATTCCTGAGTTCCAAGCCAGGAATTATCTGTGAGAATCATCGGGATGGCTAGAAAAAATATTCTTTCCATCCCTCCCCTCCTCTTCATTACTTAATACTTATGTGTCTTAGTTTCTCATTGGGAATCACACTTCATTTATGGTGTTCAAATATATCTGGCTGCTGTGAATCGAAAATTTCACTATCTGTTGCAATGTTAAAGGTTTTCCAAACAGTAGACAAATGGATGCACGTGCTCTGCATACCAATGGCATTGATGTTTGAACTCACTTTTAAATATATATGTAGTCACTGTTACTCCAGAGTCATTTCCTAGGGGATAGAATTTAAGAGCATCTTATTATAAACTTCTAGCCTCGAGAATTGTGAGAAAATAAAGACCTTTAGTGTAAACCACCCAGTCTATGGTGTTCTTTTAGGCAACTCAAGCAGATAAATACAACATCTGACAACATCTCTATGTGATCTTGAACAAGTCTCTTATTTCCTTTGAGGTACACATCAAAGAAAGGATTAAAATAAAATATGTATAAGATACCTTCTTGATTTATTTAATTTTCATGATCTTGTATTTCTATGGTGCCATTTATCTTTTCCAGACAGTCTCTTTTGAAAATCTAGGTAGAAACAAAAACACCTGAGTCTGCTTTGAATCCTAATAATGACATACATATCAGAATAATCACATTTTAGTTGTGGTAGAAAGTGAAACATTTGTAAATGGATTAAAAAATTTCTTGGGGCATTATAACGCATGTTTCTTATGGAGAAGACTGGGCTTGTCCATCAGTGTCTGTTGACTTTTATTCAGGCAGGTACATTAGAGTCACTTGGGATAATGTATTAAAATGCAGAGCCTGTACTAACTCCATAACATAGAAAATATATGAAAAATTCTCATTATCAGCAAAAACAGATATTAGTGATAAAGCATAAAGTTGTCAATTGGTAAATCGAAATCGACAACAGAGAGCCATATTTATAGCTTGGTCTCCAATGAAATACTCTATGATCTTGAATAAGCCATATTCTTATCATGATCTATATTTCCCGATTTGTTAAATCAATGAGTTTGGTTGAATGGTATTTAATCTAGCAGTTATCCCTAAGCACAAAGTGATTAATATTAGGGTATTAGACTCTTTTATCAATACTAAGGTGAAATATAGCTTAGTGTGGTGTGAATTAATTAATATGTTTTAAGTACAACAAACAAAAGCATATTGAAAACACTGGCCTCTAGCTAATCTTAGATCTCACCCTATATTAAATTCACTAACTTTTCTGTTAAAATATATTATTAAGTCATGTTCCCTGAAATTTATAATATACAAGATTCTGGGGGTCGGAGCGGTGGCACAAGCAGTAAGGCATTTGCCTTGCTGCACAAGCCTAGGACTGACCGCAGTTCCATCCCCCAGCATTCATATGGTCCTCCAAGCCAGGAGCAATTTTTGAGTGCAGCCAGGAGTGAACCCTGAGCGTCACTGGATGTGGTCCCAAAACCAAGATATATAAATATGTATACTAGACTTTTACAAGAGTAAAAAAAAAATAGTGGTGACTTTTAATACTCTGATCTAACACCTTAAAACAAGAGTAATGTGTAATGAGAGCCTCTTTTTTAATCTGTAAGTAAATGTTTTTGGTGTTTATGTTCTCAAAGATCTTTAAATATTTGGAAAGTTTTATAAACTCAGATAATCCATAGTCTCCTTGCTAATATCTAGTAATATCTAAGTCGTAAACTGATTTTTAGAAATGTAATTAATAAACCAATACTTAATTGTTTTTCCAACTTAATTTATGCAAAGAATTATATAATACCTATAGCCATACAGAGAATTTAGAATAAAAATATACAAAATTGTTCTAGGTTTATTATAAAACTTAAATAAGGATGAAAAATCAATGAAAATATAATATCCTGAATAAACACAATCTATGTGGTTGTATTCACTTGTTCTCTGAAACTGTTTTATTTTATTTTTTAACTTAGAGTATTAATTTATTTATAAATGGTCAGATTTTGTATCTGAAAATAGCTTATTACACTGATTACATTGCCCAAGAACAGTTTTAGAAACTTAACACCTTGAAGAAAAGAACATAATACAAAATTTCACAAAGCTGAAGTGATTTAGAGCAACTGAGTTCTAAAGAGGTAAACTTGAGTGTGAAATTCGAGCTGCAAGAAAACTGAAAACATCTAACACAGAATTTGAGGATGTTACCTTAAGAAAAAAAGTTTTGGGGCCCGGGAGATAGCATGGAGGTAAGGC
>PVKC010048082.1:0-10961 GCA_004027635.1 Crocidura indochinensis | reverse complement strand
TTTAATACAGAAGCATGATACCAACAACAGAGACTATGTGAGGAATGGAGGTGTATTGCCACTACAGACGATGACTTGGATTGGAGAAACTAGTTTGCCTGGAGCCTAGAGTCGGTCTTGTGCCAGGAAACTTCAGGGGTAAGGTCTCCTTGTATTTAGGCCATAATTTTTCTTTCCATGTCCCTTATATTTTGGTGGGCCTATGCAAACAAATGCCACTCTAACACCGTTTTTTTACTATGTTCCCTTGACTCCAATCCTTAAGACAGACAACCCACTGAAACGTTTGAGGTTAACTTAAACTAGTATGCATGTGCATGGAACTATATAAATGTACTTTGCCCTCAATGTTTAAGGAGTTACATAAGTCTAATGTCTTTAGATTATATTGTGTGCTGCTAAGAAATAGTAATAGTATGTACTACAATCTGGGGATTTGAGGGACAAAGTAATTGTATTGTACATGGGTTCAGTTTTGTTTTTCTTAATGTTCTTTGGCTGAAAGTTCAAGGCTGGGATATCATCGATGGGACTACCAAGAATTCTGTTTATGGGTGATTGTGCTTCCACTGTAACTTTACCCTGTCCTCTTTCTTTGCATCTTTGTTGTCATAATTAAAAGAAAAAAAAATAAAGCACTACCTATCCACAAGAAAAATGAAGCCTTGTGTACCAGGAAGAAGTAAATGGAAGAGGGATTCAGTATGTTTCTCTTGATTATCATAATTTGGATCATTATGATTAACATATTCTGTGCTAAGAAAATTAAGAAGACCAGACAGAAGGCATTATGTCTGTTCTCACCAAATGCAATGGATAAAAGTATAAGACATAAGTACATAAGAAATACTTTTGGTTAGTTCCACTGAGGATCAGGGGTTACCCTAGTTCTGTATATATTCAGGGATTACTTCTGATGGAACTGAAGGGACCATTTGGGATGCTGGGGGGGAGGGGGTTGAACCTGATTCAGCCACTTACAAATAAGGTGCCCTGCCTGCCGTGCTATGGCTCCAGTTTTTTTAATTTTAAATGAAGACAAATACTTAATGATGTGACAGTAAGTACATAAAGTTTTTAAGCATCGCATCCAAGAATATTCAAAGCTAGGAGAGCTTTATGATTGGAGCAGAACTGAAGAGTTGCCTCTTTGTTATGTCAGAGTGCTTGATGTTACTAAACTACCCAAGACCTCCTGAGAGTCATGATCAAGGTGATGCTAAGAACTACTGAAATGTGGGGCTGGAGAGATAGCATGGAGGTAAGGTGTTTGCCTTGAATGCAGAAGGATGGTGGTTTGAATCCCGGCATCCCATTTGGACCCCTGAGCCTGCCAGGAGCGATTTCTGAGCATAGAGCCAGGAGTAACCCTTGAGATATGCCGTTGTGACCCAAAAATCAAACAAACAAAAAAACATATAGATATATATAGATATATATGGTTATTTTTAGAAGGTGACTGAATTGAAGACTTATTTGTGATATGTTTTAAGCGACCCATCAGAAAGTTAGTGTCAAAACTTCTGGACAAGATTAGTCTTAGGTAATTTCTAGATAGAAGTGAGCTGCACTTTGAAAACATAATTCTTTTCATTCTAGACATTGAAGCTAACATCTTTAATGGTAAAAAAAAAATTTTTAATGGTATAAAATGGGATAGGGGCGATTACCAGGTAATAATCTGAAGTCGTTTATATGTGAGGGGAAACATTGTGGAGAGCAAGATTTATTATTAACAAAGACTAGCCCAGAGGTGAAATTGATCATGAAATCCAAGATACTTTTCCAAGGGAAGTACAAATGACTAGAGGGAGCAGAATAGAAAAATTATCAACAAACCAAAGGGAAATAAAAAAGGTAACAGCATCTGCCTACTGGTTAGTGTCATCAGAACAGGGTATCCATGCCAGTTAATGGCATGCTCACAAGTAATTGGCTCTGTGGGTAGGGTGATGCTGACTGTTGACATCTTTGGGCTAACCTGAGAGGAGTTGATAAAGGTCCTCATTTCTATGTGAATCTACAGCATCATACAGCATCAACTGCTTCATCTCTAATATCCTGATCAGTAGAATGTATGTGCCAAGGTTTTCAAAAAAGATTTATAAAGAAGGGAAGAATGACAGTGGCATGAGGGTGATATGCTCACGTGGCTTTCTTGGGCAGATGGATAGAATTTCAGTTGAAAGTGAGCATTTGCTTGGAACGTTTAAAGCATCAACCACTCACATCAGTGAAGTTCTGTTCTCTTTGAAAATACAGTGTGAGAAATTTTTGACATTTGAAATTTTTATTTCCAGTCCTAGCAATATTAAGGCAGAGCTTTAGAAAGGAAACATGTGCTTTGAAATGTGATGAAATCCCAGGCCATTTCAAGAAATATGCTTGATTCACTTAATATGATTCTAACACAATTTAATAGTACAGATAACCAAATGGTTTAACCACTTCCAAAAGAAAACCTGTAACATTTCCATTAGTTTTGTTACATTCTCCTTTATTATAATATTAAACCAATATTTATGGACAAATTTATTTTTAATGAACACAGCATAATTAGCTATAAGTTACTTCATGAAATAATTTGATTGGGCCACATTCAGTGGTGTGCAGGTCCTAGCTCTGAACTCAGGAATCACTCCTGGCATTCTCAGGGGACAAAAGGGATGCCAGGGATTAATCTCAGGACATCAAATTCAAGGCAAATGGCCTATTTACTGTGCTATTGTTCCAGCCCTATTATGAGTGGTTAATGGTGAAAGGAATATAGGATATTTCTAGAAAATAATAATTTTCCATTTAAAAAAATTGGAGGGAGAAACAATGGACGGTAACAAGACCAGACAGTCATATGACCATTTGGTGGAAATAAAAAATGATCAGACATGAACACAAAATCCAAAGTCAACAACAGAAATGATATCCAATCTACATCAAGCTGTACCTGGGTGGAACAGTTGCCCTTAGCATTACGGAGAGGGGGAGGAGAAGAGATAGAGAAAGGGGAAGAGGGATGCATGCTGGGAACAAGAGTGGAGGGAGGACAACACTGGTGGTGGGAATGTCCCTTATTCATTACTACTATGTGTCTTAAATATTACTGTTAAAGATTTGCTTGTTTGTTTTTTGTTTTGTTTTGTTTTGGTCACATCCGGCATCACTTAGGGGTTATTCCTGGTTCTATGCTCAGAAATCGCTCCTGGCAGGCTCAGGGGACCATATGGGATGCCAGCATTTGAACCACAGTCCTTTTGCATGAAAGGCAAATGCTTTACCTCCATGCTATCTCTCTGTCTCCTGTGAAAGATTTGTAATTCACTTTGCCCACAATAAAAAATATAGGCGAATCTAGACAAAGAAACTCTAATCCACTGCTGGCTCAATTCCTATAGCAAACAGTATGGAGAGTTCTAAATAAAATTAGAATTGAGCTGCCAGGTAGCCCAACAATTTCACTTGGGCATCTTCCTCCAGGGAAAAAAACATTTATTTAAAAAAATATGAACATCATATTCATCGCACTTAAAACAGTAGCTAACATATAAAATCAACCTATGAGATGCGTAAACAATGAAATGTAGTTTACAAGGAATGATGAAATTATGAAACTTGCTACAATATTGTTGGAACTAGAAAATATGTTGAGTAAAGTAAGCCATGAAATGAAGGACAAATAGAGATAATCTCACTTACCCGTGGTAAAACTAGGTGAAGAAATGTAGTAAAGAGACGATGCCGAGATTAAATTTGAGTATGGAGGGAAGAGGACAGAGAAGGAAAGAAATCAAAACAGGAGGAGGATGATAAAGGGAAGTTAAGTGGAAACATAGATTAAGGCCTCTTATATGCCTGTGATGTGGGAGAGTGGTATAGCTACATATCCAAAGTACAGACTCAACAAACTGAAAACATGAGATCTAAGCTGCAACCACTAAATTTTGAAATGTTCATGACAAGATGGCAGCCTGTTGGGGCGATATTGGGGAGGAAGAACAAGCATAGAAATACCAGTGGAAGAAAAATGACACTGGTGATGGAATTGGTGGAGTATTGAATGCCTACAACCCAAATATTGATAATTTTGTAAATTTATTAACTATAATTGTTCACTAATTAAACTTTTAAAATTTTTAGTGCAAGTTTAGTAAAGCTAAGAAATAATTCAACCTTCGTGGTTAGAGTGACAGTACAGTAAACAGGGCATTCACCTGGCACACATTTGACTCAGTTTTGTTCCCGGACATCCTAAATGGCCCCCTGAGCCCCACCTAGATTAAGCCTTGAGCACAGCCCAGTATGGCACAACATAAACAAAAACAAAATATTGATTCAACTCCTTTTTATTAGACTTGAATTTGAATGATAATGCATAGTAAATACTTTAAACTGAAAAGGAAAATAAATTCTGATGAAATAAATAAATAAAGTAAATCTACACCCAAAAAAATCTCTTGAATTTTCTGTAAAAGTTCTCAACCCAGCTCAACATTATCATTTCCATTTGAAAAATACAATTTTTATATATGAGTTTATATTTGATAATCTCATCACAATACTTCCTTAGACATTTCTGGCAGATATACATTGCATCTCTCATATATAGATACATATATGCATCTACCAATTACATATTATTATAATAGTATTATACTAAGAGATATTCCATATTCTTGACTGAAATAATGAAAAACAGAAAATAATAATGAAGTTTGCTTCTGGTGACATTTCTACTTCCCCATATCAGTGATACATAAATGTTCTCGAACTCCTGGAGGTCCAGAGTCCCAACTCAGAATCTCACACATGTTGAGCTTGTGTTCTACCATTTGAGTCATTACCTGGCCCCCAATCATTTTGTATTTTTTGACCAGTTAATATTGCAAGAGGATATAGAGGAAGGAAAGAGGAGAACTTATGGGAAAAATTTATAACTGTTGCGTCTTTCCTTTTGCTCTTCTATTTTCAGGATAGCAATATTCCTTAAACAGTGCTCCTATGAAAAATAATGCCTGCTAGGTAGGCTACCTTCTGACTACTACTCCCATTTAAAATAATATTCTCTATCTTTTCAATGCTTTTTTTTTTTTTCGTTTTTGGGTCACACCCGGCAGTGCTCAGGGGTTACTCCTGGCTCTATGCTCAGAAATTGCTCCTGGCAGGCACGGAGGACCATATGGAGCACCGGGATTCGAACTGATGACCTTTTGCATGAAAGGCAAATGCCTTACCTCCATGCTATCTCCCGGGCCCCTCAATGCTTTTTTTCATACTTACTACCAAAGAAACCACCCACTCCCATAATCCCATTCTTATTCATTGTATTTTCCCTCCTTTTTTAAGATGAAGCACTATTTGGTAGTTCATTGGCGAATTATAAAATTCTACTTGCTGACTACCCACTTAGGTGATTTTAGAATAAAAGTTTGAATTTCAAAATATTGCTTAAACCATAAAAATACTTTTTAGTCTTAAGTTAGCTTTATGATTATGTTGAAAAACCCTTTGTGCTCAAAGGTGTCATTTCTAAAATTTTGTTGTGTTGCATGTAATCACCAGAACTGGTCTACTCTTGCTAGTCATTATCAATTCTTTTTATTATAGAAAATAGCAATTGTCATATTATATAACAGGTCATCATACTTCAAAGGAACTTTAAGCTCATTGTAAGAAATGCAATTTGTAAAACTGCCTCATTTTATAGCACATCAAAAGAGTTGTATATATTCCTTTTAGATATACAGTTATTTAGCCATTATGACCACCTAATGATTACCAAGGGACATAGCAAAGGACTATTTTGTACTATTAAATATATAGCTATTTAACTGACATAATGCCTGGTGCTATAGGTAACTGGTTAGGAAATACACAGCAATTACCTTTGGTTAAGAATCTAAATTTTTAGGCTAGAAAGATGGCATAGTGGTAGGGCGTTTGTCTTGCACACGGCTAACCCAGACGAACTTTGGTTTGATCCCCTAAGCATTTTTTTTGCATCCCATATGGTCCTCCAAACCAGGATTTTTGAACAAATAGCCAGAATTAATCCCTGAGAGTCATAGGGGTAGCCAAAAATCCAAAAAAAAATCTAAATTTTTGCTCATACGTGGGTGGACAAGGAGAGCATTATGCTGAGTGAAATGAGTCAATGAGTGAGAGGGAGTAAAATCAACATAGAATAATCTCACTCATCTGTGGGATATAAGGAAAATAAAAGGCTGCTTGGGGATGATATCCAGAGACAATAGAAATGAGGATTAGGAGGATCAGTCTATGGTGGAGAGTGTAGTTAGAGAAGAGTCTAATGCAAAAGGGACATTTATGGTACCCCTTCATTTGCAGTAGTAAAAACCACAATTTCACAAAAGGGGAGAGAGAGAGAGAGAGAGAGAGAGAGAGAATGATGTAAAATGCCTGCCTTAGAGGCAACAGGGGGTGGGGAGAGAAGGCATCAAGGAGGGTGAGAGGGAAACTGTTGACATTGGTGGTGGGAGATTCGTTATACATTGTATGACTAACTCAATCATGAACTTTATCTGTGGGGAAAAACTGTATTATGAACAACCTTGCAGCAATAGTGTTTAAATTAAAAAATATATTAATAAAAAATTTAAATTTTTAGGCCAGAAATGCAGTGGTTAAAGCATTTCTCTTTCAATTACTAGATCCCTTTCAGATCCTGCACCACTAGGAATAAGCCTTGAGCACTATTGGTTCAGGCTGGAGCGATAGCACAACAGTAGGACATTTGCCTTCACACGACCTACCTGGGACCCACCAAGAGTTGATCCTTGGTATCCCATATGGTTCCCCAAGCCTGCCAGGAAAGATTTCTGAGCTCAAAGCCAGGAGTAACTCCTTCATGCTACCAGTGTGACCCCAAAACAAATGAACAAAAAAGTCTTGAACATTGTTGGGTGTGGCCCAAAACCTCATTCCTACTCCCCCTCCAAAAAGAAAGTAACTTCACAAACTTTTTTTTAATATCTTTATCTAAACATCATGATTACAAATATGATTGTAGTTGAGTTTCAGTAATGTAAAGAATTTGTTTCTGGAGTTGATAGTGCTCAATTTTACCAAATTCTTATGTTCCTGCTTCTTTCATTGCATTTGTCCTGATCTTAGAGATGAAAAGTTCATATAGTGAGGGACATTCACATCTTAAAAGAATGTCTTTGATGTTTGGACCATACATAGCTGTACACAGGGATTACTCCTGGATCTGCAGTCAGGGATCACTCCTGGTAGGCTCAGGGAATACTAATGGAATGCCAGAGATTGAACCCCTGTTTGCCACATGCAAGAAAAATAATTTATCTGCTGTACTATCTCTTCTGCCCCAAGAATTTTATTTTGAAATATTTAATGCCAAGACATCCTCTCACAGGTAAAGGTATCTTGGATTCTTACAGGTGAGCTTACTCTGGGATGGTTAACAGTTATTGTTGCCTCCTGACAAAGGGCTGTTTCTCCTTTACTACCCAACATCATCCAGTATTTCCTCCACTATCTGTACCACAGCTGCAGCACACGTAAAATGCTTCCCAAAGACTTTATGCAAGTCTTAGGGTGACAAGACATGATTCATTACAGAGTGATGATATAATTAAATAATCATTTCCCAATTTAGACAAAATCTTAAGTAGCCAAGAGCCTGGAAAGCTTGTGGGGTTCTTTGCACGGTGGCCTGCCTACCTGACTTACAGGCACAGAACAGAGGTCTCTTTACAAAAAATAAATACATAAATAAAAGGCAAAAAACACTGTGACAATAGAATTTCTCAAAACCTAAATTTAAAAATATGAGGCTACCATGTGTGTTATTAGAAATGAGGAAAATTTAGTCCAGAAAGGAAGAAAAACACCCAAGAACAGTGGGATTGAGACTATAATTTCAAGGAAACAAGAGGTAATTGTGAGATAAAGGGGGCATATTAGTTTTCTATCATCATTGTAAAACAAAATTACCACAATTTTGTGACTTCAATCAAGATCAATTTTATTCCTTAAAGTTATAGGGTCAGGAATCTAATATGGGTAGGGACAGAACTGGGTTCTTTGTAGAGCCTTTAGGGATAAAAGATTTCCTTGCCTTTTCAGACTCAACCACAGTTTCTTGGCCTTTTCAAACACAAAATTCAATAATAACATTACAAGCTTTGCTTTAGTCCTTGAATATTTGTCTCTCTTGTTTTCTTTTCCTTTCCTTTTCTTTTTTTCTTTTCATGTGTGTGTGTGTGTGTGTGTGTGTGTGTGTGTGTGTGTGTGTGTGTGTGTGTGTGTGTGTGTTGGGGCCACATCCAGGGATATTTAGAGGTTACTCCTGAATCTGCAGTCAGGAATTATTCTTGAAATGTATGAGAAACTATATGAGATGCTGGGGATTGAGCTAGTTTGACTACATGGAAGGTCAATGCCCTACCCACTATTTCTCTAGCCTCTCCTTCTTCCCTCCTTTTTTTATAAAAGCCTACAAATCATGGTGGGTGGGGGAATATTAGAGAGGAAGACATTTGCCGTATATGCAGCCGTCTTGGATTCATTCCCAGGTGCCTTGTATGGTCCACTGATACCTCCAGGAGTAATCCTTAAGTGCAAACCCAGCAGTAAGCACTGAGAACCACTGGATATTGTCAAATAAGTCATATCACAACAATGGATATAAAATTAACATATACAATAATTGTCATCTCAATAGTCTCAGTAATATCACACCCAAAAATCCTCTTTGCCATATAATTCACAAGGCTTCAGATGTGGAAGATTAGAGGTAGGACTTTCTTGTTGGAGAAACATAATTCTGTCACCTAATAGGGTGCTGATTCTTTCATTTGAACTCTCTTGAAGAAGTCTCAAGCTCTGTGATAATTGTACAGGGCTTGAGAAAGAGACCAGAAGTTCAAATGTGAAAAGCAGGACACATTAGTCCTTCCTTCAATCCCAGAGTGAAGGACTCATGCTAAATACCTACTCACTATATAAACTGTCTAGATATGTAAACTAACCAGACCTGAGGTTCCTCATCCATAAGACAGACCTAATCATAGAACCTAGGGTTGCCAGGTGATTCAATGAAATCACATGACTGCAAGTACATGGCTCTGTGTCAGGTCTACAACACCTATAAAATAAAAATAACTTATTAATGACTGTTATAAATATGTGGAGAGTGACAGAAACCAGCAAAAAAGGAGCAGATAAACATTATTATCACTTTCATCTTCAAAAAGTCATGGCTATATATTTTTAGACAGATCTTCAACTCTTTAAATGATCAGGAGGCAATGGAGAGAGAGAAGGTAATTGAACAAAAGCTATTAACTCCTCCTCTGCCACCAGGATGAGGGGCCCCTGCTCCTCTGTGCTGATTTCAGTGCTTTAGAAAACCTCACAAAATTCTTCAAGGCACATGGCATTTTTCCCTTTTTCAGTTTTATAAGAGAAACTGGTTAAACTTTGGCAGATGGTGATTTAGGGAAATAAAAGGAGGAAGAATCACCAGGCTGGTGTCTCTGGAGACTAGGAGTCTTGCATTGGGAATGGTGCCTAGATGGCAGGAGAGAAAGACAGGAGATCTGCCTTGTTTTTATTGAATGTTAAAACAAGTTGCCTATTAGGTGTGGGAAGGCAGACAAATTTCCCCAAATATGCACATATTCTTTTCTTCTCTTCTACTCCAGTAGTGAGAAACATTTTCAGAAGTATATAAAACAACTTGAAAACTCCAAGGTGAAAAGGAGATTTCTAGACGAAAGTAAAATAATCCCTTCCCAACCCCCAAAGAGTTGAGTTCATTTATAGTTCTCACCCTGAGAGCAGACAACCTACTAACAATACAGCAGTCACAGTCATGGGTTCAGCATCTACTGGACACCAGCAGGGCCACACACTACACCTTAGATCTTGGGAAACAGGGCAAGTCCCCAAACAAGCATTCACTTTTCATCTTCATCCCAAGGAATAAAAAGTAGAGATCCTAAGCAGAAACAGAGCAAGTTTGGGATATAATTTGTCTGGCAATATTTAAATATGTAGACATATTGTATGTGCACCTTCAATTACAATTTCATTTGGATGAGGAAATGTTAGATTCAGCCTAAAGGCAGTATCTCTTCCTATCATCACTAAAATTTTCCTAAAAGGGATGTTAATGAATCAGACTGGTGAAAAAGAAATTTTTCTTCATATTCACAGAGTGGTGGGGGGTGCCTCATCAAGAACAAGAGAATCGAACAGAAATACCGAAGTGAGCAATAAATAGCATCCAAATAAAGTGTCTGCATTCCTAGAAGTATCACAGTCAAATGTAAAATACTATTTCTCTGTACATCATTTTGATGAATTATATATGAAGACAAGAGAAAAGAAGATTCAGAGTTCCAACCACATGCTCTATGGTAAAGGAAATTAGATTTACAGCCTACACATTCATCCTCTTTCCAAAAAAAAAAAAAAGTGGTGGTCTGGGTCATTTCAGAAAGTATTTAAGGAGAAAAGGATCTGATAAAAGCCTTGAAATGTCTTCCAAGGGATTTTCTCAGGATCACTCTGCTGCTGTAGTCTAGAGTCCCTGCCAATTTTGGAACTTGTGACCGTCAACAGGGAGGCTGACCACCCACAACCTACTGACAGCTTCAGCATAGTCTCACTTAAGAAAAATTGCTATAAAAAAAAAAGAAAAGAAGATTTGCTGCACAGATAGGATCAAATGATCTTATAAGGAATTAACTGAAGGAAGGAAAAAAAAGATGGCAGTGTTAACCATAAAATACCACATTAGGAGGCCTTAATGATAGTCCAGCAGGTATCATGCTTGCCTTGCACACAGTCAATGCCAGTGACCCAAAGCAAAAAAGGAAGGGGAAAAAAGGAGGGAAGGAAGGAAGGGAGAAAGGAAGGAAGGAAGGAAGGAAGGAAGGAAGGAAGGAAGGAAGGAAGGAAGGAAGGAAGGAAGGAAG
>PVKC010048081.1:0-10954 GCA_004027635.1 Crocidura indochinensis | reverse complement strand
TATTCCTAAGACTGGCTATTCTAGAACATTTCCCTAAAAATGCTTTTTATTCAACCTGTTTCCTATATTGAAGATCCATTATGGCAGTCCTTGTGCTTCATAATTTATTGACATCAATTGAGTAATGGCTCTTATTTCATTTTTCAGCATCTGGACCCTGAGCACTCCATTCATAGAGTAATTATAAATGAAATCACATCCACACTATTAGGAGAATGTAAGTAGAGATACATAATGTATCTTATCACATTACAGGAAAAGATCTGGACCAAACAACCTCTCACAAAATAAAGGTGTAAATATGTGAGTAAACATCCATTGTGATGAGCAAAGATGAAAGTCCTATCACCTTTTACACACTATGCTCTGCAGGCAGGTTCAGTCTAGAATCCAATTAATCATTTGTCTCTAAACTATTTAATGTAGAAAGGCAATAGGAACTAGTTCTTATCCCCTCATTTTTTAAAATATGCTTACATTTCAGGGGAAAACTATTTGAAACACTATATAAATTCAGTAAAAAATAGTTTCAGCACAATTTAACACGGCTTTAAATGCATATCAAATATCAGGTATTTATCTCATTTTTACATAAAAAATAAAAATGTGTTGGCAGCTTGGTTTAGGAACATTGTCTAATTTTTTAAAATATTTTGAGTGACACTAGAGTATAATCAGTAAGCACTTCCTTTGCACATGGCCAACTCAGGGTTGATATCTTGCACTATATTTAGTCCTCTGAGTCCCACCAGGAATGATCTCTGAGCACAGAGCCAGAGGTAACCCTGGAGCATCACTGAATGTAACAAATAACTCTCCACCCCCAACCATTCCAAAATATTTTAGGATCAAAGCCAACATATCTCTAGCAAACATATCTCGAGACGAATTTAATCTCAAATTTCAACTCATATTTCAGACCATATCAACACTTTAATCATTGTCATAAAATCACATGAACAATATTTCAGACAGAAAATTTTAATCAGAAGCTATAAAAATAACAATTTTTGATAGTGACAAAATTGAAATACTATCACCTCCAACACATGCATTTAAAATACACTGTACTAAACAATCTGATTACTCACTAGTAAGTCATTCCAAAGACAATCAAAGACTAGATTGTAGTTTCCATAGCAATGACTTTATGTAGTTTAACTCTTCTGGTAATTCAACCAACTCCCCAAGAGCAAAAGAATATGATCAGCCAAAAGTTTGTAACCTGGGGCCCGGGAGATAGCATGGAGGTAAGGCATTTGCCTTTCATGCAAAAAGGTCATCGGTTCGAATCCCGGTGCCCCATATGGTCCCCCGTGCCTGCCAGGAGCAATTTCTGAGCATGGAGCCAAGAGAAACCCCTGAGCGCTGCCGGGTGTGACCTAAAAACCACAAAAAAAAAAGTTTGTGACCTATGACCACTGCCAACATATTGGTATAAAGAAAATCGCTTAATTTCCTTTTGTACCAATCAAAATACCTTACTATTAAGTTACTCAATGAATCATATTATTTTGAATTGTCACCCTGTACTTCATTGTTCTCTAATGGCACAATCAGAGACATAGCTCAAAGGAGTGAGAACTATGCTTTTCACACACATGAACCTGAATTCAATTTCTGATACTTAAAGGCTACTTGAGCACCATCAGGTATGGTCCAGTTAACACCAGTATCATCAGGCTGGTACATCAGACCTCTGACTAAGGGACTATTATCATTAGGACAGATCTCATGGCCCTGAGTATGACAGAGGAAGCCCCTATCTAAATAGCTCAATAAAATAAATAAACCTAGTTCCCTAGGTTTCTCTTTGAGATATATATATATATATAAAAAAAAGCCATCAGTAGTCTGCCAGGTATGTACTTGCCTTCTCCCAGAATATATCACAGCAGCAAAAGTAAACTTTTTTTTTTTGCAACTTCCAGGCTATTGGTACATTCTAAAGGAAAACTCAATCTGTAGGATTATATCTTATGGAAGAATTCAAATGGAATTTTATGGCCAATATTGGTTTTGAGACTATCCTTATCCTAGGGTGTTATTTATGTGTTCACCAGAACCTTTTTAGTTTTTAGTTCCTTATTTGCTATAATCCCAACCAGTTCTATTCCTAGAAGCACCTACTTACAGACTATCTACTTCAAAATGCTTAAATTCTCTCTTCAGTATGATAAGCTTCATAAGAAAAAATACTGTGATAACAGCATGCAATAAGCACACAATACCCCATGAAAATTATAGCTAAACGAGTAAAGAATCCTAATGATAATCATATAGTTTTTCCAAAGAGCTTGTTTTATTCTGAATTTGCCTCAAGGTTAAATTTCTT
This sequence comes from Crocidura indochinensis, assembly GCA_004027635.1. Lineage (NCBI taxonomy): Eukaryota > Metazoa > Chordata > Mammalia > Eulipotyphla > Soricidae > Crocidura > Crocidura indochinensis. Next base: position 8,619 of record PVKC010048081.1, on the reverse strand, counting down.
ATGCTGAACCTAAAATAATTTCATTCATGATTGCATCACTGGCTTCCAATTTTGTATCTACTTTGTAATTCAAAAAAGAAACAAAGGAGTTGAGCCCACACTACTACATAATAGTACTACACATGGGTCCTACCCTGAACAATACAGTCTTGATTTCCTATATCCTTCTATGACCGATTCATTATATCTTTCCGATTTCATTCAACTCTAACAGCAGGCTATTTTGCTGATGAATTTATTTCTTTAACTCCCTCTAACATAAAATATTTTTCTTCCCTGGGTCTAGAAAGATAGAACCAGTGGGTAGGTTATTTGCCTTGTACATGCCTGATCTAGGTTTGATCCCAGCATTCCATTTGGTCCCACAAGCCTGCCAGAAGTAATTTAAGTGCAGAGTGAGGAGCAATCACTGAACACCTCTGGGTGTGACCCAAAAAACAATATATATATATGTATTATATATATACATATTTTCTGCCCTAAATTACCGGTGTCCAATGAAAATTCAATTAGAAGTTAGACAACTAACTGAAGCATATTAAGTAAACAAGTAACAAAAATGTATTAACATCTACAGAAGCGATCATAGGCAGTTTTAATCTGGAAAATAGTTCCCAGACTTGGCATCCAAAGTCAGATTTTGAAGGGTCCTAAGCAGTACTCAGTAGTATCAGGGAATACTTTCAGTAATATTAAGTCAAGCAGACTAAACAGCTCAATGTTGAAGCCAAAGAAGATAGAGCTGCAGACTATTAAACTATACCAGCAATGCTTAGGGCCCTCCAGTGCCTACACCTTTAATGATGCAGGTATCATGGTGCCAGGGTTTGAACCTTGCCCGAGTGCATGCAAAGTATGAGTCTCTAACTGCTGAACTAGCTCCTCACATATTTAGGGATGCATTACACCCAGTTTTGCCACATTCTTGTCTCTGTGCTCAAAGATCACTTTTGGAAGTGCTTGGAGGCACTATACATGGTGCCAGAGATCAAACCAGAGTCATCTGAATAAAAGAAAAGGAAACTTCTGCACTATCTCTATAGCCTAGTATATAATATTTATTTTATTAAAGCACCAAGTTTTAGACATAGTGTTCTAGCACCAACCCACCCACACCACCATCCTAGCCTTGACAGACCCCTTTTTAAGCTTGGTTGTTGAAATGTGGATTTCCTGTTTTCAGTGTTGACTCCATAGCTACACAGTTCTTTATACTACTGATGTATTCTGGTTCTCTTGACCCTTGCTACCCATCTATCTTTTCTCTCCATCTCCCCTTGGATTCCCTTCTCTGCAACCAACCATAGATTCATTATATCTTTCTGATTTCATTCAACTCTAACAGCAGGTTATTTTGCTGATGAACTTATTTCTTTAACTCCCTCTAACATAAAATATTTTTCTTCCCTGGGTCCAGAAAGACAGAACAGTGGGTAGGTGATCTAGCCATCCCCACCTTCAAACATTGCTTTCCTTCATCCAGTTCTTCTACATACTACAGATATCCTGAGATAATCCGGTGGTGTTTCTTTCTTCTCTAGTATATTTTTAAAATATTGTGTGCTCATACCTATACCCACATGTACACACACATAACTGGATTTGAAGTAGTAACTCTTCATCTAACTCTGAAACCTGGTATTTAATTAGTGGGTTACACTCCAAAATATGAAACTTTGAAAGAAACTTTGGGCTAGTGGAGAGAAGAGAGTAATTATCAGGTCGGTGTAAATAGGTGTCCAGGGATTTATCCAATCATCTTTGTCTCACCAGCAAACCAAAACAATAAAAACCAGTCTCATCATTCTCACATTACCAACTGTCTTATTCAGATTAAACTCATTTTAAAACAGAATAAACAAAGCATAGACCCTCAGAAAAGACTTATCATGGCGGAAGACTCATTTTTAAGTTAGGCGGAATAAAAGCTAATGAGCACAGTTTTCAGAAAGCTCGTGTTATTAATTCTACACTCCATTAACTCTTTTCTTTGTTAAGACTAAAATGGTTTTCAGTAATCTAAGTTATCCTTTGTTTAAAAGGTCTATTACTGCCTTGCAGAAGCTTACAAATTGTCTTCCTACTTACTGCAAAGTCACCTTCAGAAGCCTACTAGCAAAAGAACTGAGCTTCTAGCTCTGATCCAAAGATAGTGATTGCTCTAAGTTGGTTTACAACCATTAGTGCAATGATAGGAATTTCAGTATAAAATTCTAACCTTACAAGCTCAAAGTCTTGAACATGGCGCTTTCCCTTAGATTTGGTGCCAAAGTATTATTTTTTTTAATCAATATCAATGCTATAAGCATTTGGTTAGTGGGTGATTAATGCCCTTGAAACTAGTTTTTGAGTGTAAAACCATCTATAGAACTCTCTTGGACTAGGTTCCACTTGATATACTTGGTTTAATTACTTAGTGATGTTTCATGACCTTAAATATGCCTTCTTCCAATTTACATGAAGTCTCCATCTCACACAGAAATACATTCTCAGCTGAGAAGTGAACAATGTCTTGGTTTACCTTTGTCTCTTGTCTTAGATCCAGGAGGCTTGTCAGGGACAGTGAGATGATCTAAATTGCTATTCAATGAAGAAGTGTCACCACTGGATAAAGAGTTCAAAAATTCACTTTCAGCGGTGACAAGGCTGTTTTCTGGGGCCTGGTGACTATTGGCTTCTGAGGGTACAGGTGAATGAACCTGCACAGAAAACATCAGAGATTGCCCGACAGCATCAGCAGCAGAACTGTTGACAATAGCGATCCAGGACTGTCTTTCTTTAGGTAAATTAGAAGATGATGTGCTGGGTGTTGCCACTGCATTTTCCAAGGAAGAGGAGGAATGTGATTTTTCACTAAGTTTGGGTGAGGATGAAGATGCTTTCTGTGCAACCTAGTTTTCAGAAATGAAAGAGCAACAACAATAAAAATGAATAAATAAACCATGATTATAAAAGCATTTTCTACTTTGTTATCATTTCTTTATTTAAGCACTGTGGTTACAAAAATGTTCAGGATTGGTTTCAGTCATGGTATGTACATGGTACTTCACCAGTGCAACTTTCTCACCACCAATAAATCCCATTTCCATTCCATTACCCACACCCTGCCTGTCTCTGGAATAGATATTCTACTTCTCTCTCACACATACACTCTTTCTTTTTCTATTCTGACATTATAGGTTGCACCCTTTTCATTGGGGAGTGCCATGCATATTACTTAAAGGCACATGAAAAATGGTCCACATCACTCATCATCGGGGAAATGCAAATCAAAATAACAATGAGGTATCTTCTCATGCTACAGAGACTGGCACACATCACAAAGAATAAGAACAACCAGTGCTGATATGGATACAGGGAGAAAGGAACTCTCATTCACTGTTGGCGAGAATGCTGTCTAGTCCAGCCTTTCTAGAGAACAATATTATTGTTCCTCAAAAAGTATTTGAGCTCCTGTATTATCTAGCAATAACACTTTTAGGGATATATCCTATGAGCACAAAAATTCCTTCTGCTTTTCTATGTTAATTGCAGCACTATTTACAATATCCAGGATCTGTAACCAATCCAGGTGTCCAACAACAGATAAGTGGCTAAAAAACTGGGGTACATATACACAATGGAATACTATGAAGTCATTAGGGGAAATGAGGCCATGAAATTTGCTTATACATGGTTGACCATGGAGATTATTATTATTCTGAGTGAAATGAGACTGAGGGAGAGGCATAGACAACTGTAGTCTCAGTCATCTTTGAAATATAAGAAAAATAAAAGACAATATGGTAATAATATCCAGAGATATTAGAGAGAAAGGGTGTGAGGACCAGCCCATGATATAAAATTTTTACCAAAGTAAAATTTGCCACAAGAATTATGAGTGCAGTTAGAGATCTAACTGTACTGACAACTATCATAACAATAATAGTTGGAAATGATCACTCTGGACAAAAAAGTAGGAGCTGAAAATGTTGCTGAAAATGATATGCATTCTCTACTTTTCAATGAAAGTGTTTACACTGATGTCTCCAAACAATCTTTTATCAATGATAAAAGATTCGAAATGAATAAAAATTACTGATGTATTTATACCTGAGTGATACTCATTATGTCATTTTCTACTATCAGTTGTATAACATAACCTTACTTTTTTAGGATAGGAAAATAAGAAATTTCCCCATTCTTCAATATCCATAAATTTCCAAGATATCTTTAAATAATTCTTTAAGAGACTGGAGGATACTTTCAACAATCAGTTAATCAATCAATATACTAGATATGCATGACTATTCTCTAGCTGAGTCGAATGTCTTGAGAAAAGTCATGAAGAGAAAGAAAAATTAAAGTTGGAAACAAAAAGCAAAAAAACTATTAGCTAAGTGGAGAGAGAAATAAGGGAAAAACGTTTATATTTAAACAAATTTCTTTTATCAGTCCCTCAGCATATGACCAATATCAGCTAATAACTACAACATATAAAAATACAGACAGAAATCACATACTGATGATAGGTATGGGGTTGGAATTAAAAAAATTTGCTGTGCCTATGCAAACAACATCTATTACCACAAACACACTTTTTTTAGTGTGTCTTCTATCTTTAAAAAAAAGCATTCTAAACTTTCTGCTAATGAACTCTCCTCTTTTTCCAATTCCTTTTATTTTAGACTTTCTAATTGCTTTCTACTTTTTAATAACTTTGCTTTCTGTCATTCTGAAACAAATGTTTTATTATCAGTTATGTCAACTATGTGATACATTTTCTTTAAATAAATAAATTTATTAAAATAAAAAATTTTAAAACTAAAAAAAAGAGAAACCATCATCATTATTGTAATGACAATAAAACATTGCAGGTGTGCTCGCTCCTCAATAATTAACTAAATAAAATTTTAGCAATGTAGATAAGAATATAGTTTCCTTTATAAAACTTATTTGCTTATGTTTATTGATTGAGACTCTATTTTACAATACTGTACTTGGTGTTTTCTCATGCATGTAATTCCAAAACTAAGCTCATCACCAGTTCACCCATCTTCCTCCTTCTAATTTCACTCAACATAATATTGCCATTGACATAGCAGCAAATTGCATGCCTTTACTTTTTCTTACTGCTAAGTAGTTTTCCATTGCATATATGTACTATAATTTTTTTAATCAGTCATCTGTTCTTGAGCATTTGAGTTGTTTCCAGATTTTAACTATTGTGAATAGTGCTATATAAATAAGGAATGACAATGTCTTTTCTGGAGACTTAGGTTATATTCCAAGGAGTGGGATTATTGGGTCCTATGAAATGTCAATTACTAGTTTTTTGATTAATGATCATATTGACTTTCAAAAAGACTGAATCAGGTAATATTTTTACCCCAAAATTCCCTATAAAGTAGTTACAGGTGATTAATCCTGATCCCATGATCCCAGGATCTGATGGTGTATTCACAGTATGAGTTCAGAACTGCCTCTGAAATCATCCATTATAGTTTAACAATGGAATGGAATGCAACTTTATTTGTGTTTAAACACTTGAGACTTTTATTTCTAAATGATAAAATTAAAGGAATTTTAAAGATCTTCATTCTAATAAACAGACTATCAATTTTTCAAATTAATATTGTTTTTCTAATTTCCTTTTTTTCTCTATAGAATCTTTTTATAGTACAGCTTTAACTACTATACTATCTCTCTGGACAATAGTGCAGAATATTAAGACTGGGGGGCCGGGCGACGGTGCTGTAGGTAAGGTGCCTGCGCTGGCCTGGGATGGACCAAGGTTCAATCCCCCGGTTCCCCATATGGTCCCCCGTGCCTGCCAGGAGCGACTTCTGAGCGAGTAGCCAGGAGTAACCCCTGAGCATCACCGGGTGTGGCCCAAAAAAAAAAAAGAATATTAAGACTGCTAATTCTCTAAAATAGTTTTACTTAAGTTGCTTGAAAAAAGTTTGCAAAGAAAAAATAATTTTAAATGACCATTCAAAGACTACAATTAGAAAGAAATGGCTCAATATCAAATGATTAAGGAACATTAGTCAATATATATAAATAGAAAACACAAAAGTAACAAGACAAAACATAATAAAATTAAATAGACTTTTCTTTCCATTTAATGGCTACACCTACATACAAAAACAGACCTGTCAATTATAATCAGGCCCTTAAAAATTGTGGATTTTATATTACTATCAGGTGCTAGTTTCTACTATAAAACAATAAAAAGTATTATTTCTTTAGCTCTTATCTACTAGAGATAAGAACACATGTATTTTATAATACAGGGGTGCCTCCCACCCTGAAAATGTTCCATGTAGACCCAACTAAGACTCCATGGTAAGAGAACAACTGCTCGATCCTGAGCCTTAGAGCCCAGACATAGAACGGACACAATTCCCTGCAACAGCACCAGGAACCAAACTACCCCTCGGAAATTCCTAACACCATTCTAGCATCTACTTGTGCCAGTTTTGATATGACATCTTGACAAAGAGGAAATGGTAACAGTTTGGTCTAAGAGCAGGCTATCCTATCTAATCACGTAATAGTAAGAGGAAATCAGAAGACATGTCATCCTTTGATCTGTGCAAAAACAAAGATCGCTAAATACAGAAGTCAGATTTTGACAACCATGACTGGGTAGAACTTATCCTGGGACCAATAAGAAAGACCCCTAGGATTTGTACAATAACCAACATCTCTAATTCCAGAGGTCTGACTTTAACAACTGCGAGTGACTCTATCCTAGGCTTCATCTTAGGATCTGTGCAAAAACCAAGACCACCAATAACAGAAGACTGATTACAAAGTCATGGAACAGAACTGCTAGAACCATAAAGAAAGATGCTATCCTAGGCTTCATCCTATGACTTTCTACCAAGATCTCTAGTTGGAGGCCTGAATCATCAGCCACAACTGAGTGAAAGTTTCCTGGAACCATAAAAAGTTCTTGGGGTGTGAAAGGAGTGTGCACTGAGTCTGTAATTATTCCCATGACAATATGCTTCAAGGGCAGAGAAACCCAGTAGCTTTTAGGCCAAGGGAATTCCCTTTCTAATTTCCCCAATATTTACTGTCTATGAAAAACAAACAAATAAAAACAAAAAATAAAACCCTTGTCACACCAGCCCTTTCTTTTATATTTCTTTTGTTCTCATGGTTATTTTGTGGTTGTTGTATTTGTTGTTGTGGTGCTGTTTTGTAGTTGCTGGCTTTCGTCTTTTATTTGATTTTGTTTCTTTTTTTGTTTGGTTTATTTTGTTGTTGTTGGTGGTGGTGGTGGTGGTAGGATTTTTTTGGAGGGTGGGTTTTTTTGTTATATTTTTCTTCTTTTTTTCCTTCTCTTCTTTTTAAATTGATATCTGTAACCTCTAGAAGGACTCATCTCAGTTTTGTGTGTATATATGTGTGGTTGTTGTTTATTTTTGTTGTTGTTGTCATTATTTTAAAATAGAACCACATAACCTGAATCATCTTGTTCTGCCTCAAATTGAGGGGGGAAAATGGATGGTACCAAAACCAAAGAGTTGTATGAACATTCAGTAGAAATAAAAAAGGATCAGACTTAAACACCAAACCCAAAGTCAATGACGACAGAATTGATACCCAATTTTCAACAAGCTATACACAGGGGGACCAATTATACTAATAGTCCAGGGATCAAAGGAAGTAGATACTGGGAACAGGGGTGAAGGGAGGACAATATTGGTGTTGGGAATACCTCTGATTCAGTGTCACTCTGTACCTTAAATATAACTGTGAAAGATCAATAATTCACATTGGTCACAATAAAAATTATTTTAAAAATGTTTCTGAAACTCAAAGATCTTGTGTTATATATACCCCTCTTTACCACTGATCTTTTAATAATAAGATAATAATAATAACAATAAGATAATAGGATACTAACTCCTTAACTCCAAGTCATAGTATATAGTTGACTTTGATGAGTTACACTGCCTTATTTTTAATTCCTATCCTCTTGTCCCAATTATTTTCTTCTGCCTCCTCACCACATTCTATCCTCAAACAATGGCTATAGTATTTCCGAAACAAACTATATTAGATATCACATTATTTTCTTGTTGAAAATTCTCTAATTACTGTCCATTACATGTGAAAAAGTAGACAGCCTATTGTTTATTAGCATGTGCTAATAGCTCTGCTTCACCACTCCTCTATGACGCTCTGCAGAGACACCAATCTAACCAGATCTCCAGGTACACTGGTATTTGGGCTGACAGCACCGGTCAGAGTAAGTGTGAGCACCCTCCTCCTATCTTCTTGTACTTTCAGAAAGCCTGGATGCCATAAACACTATAAAAGCTGCTGTACCAGCAATACTACTTGGAATTCTTGAACTTCGCAGGCACATTTGAAGAAGTGCTGAACCTCCAGTTTTTAATACTGTCATTCCCATAGGAACATGCTACTTTAGACAACAGCTTATATTTGAAACCACCTAATATTTAGAAAATAATTTAGCAGAATGACCAACTAGCAACAATGACCTCATTGAGAGGTACAATGATTTTCTAATTTTCTTGTTACTTTATTTTTGTTTTCTTGCTTTCTTTCTTTCTCTTTCTTTCTTGCTCTCTCTTCCTTTCTTTTTTCTTCTTTTTTTTT
>PVKC010048080.1:0-10952 GCA_004027635.1 Crocidura indochinensis | reverse complement strand
TGGCTATGAATGGCAAGATTTTTCCTCATTTTATAGCTGAATAATATTCCATTGTTAATATATGCACCAAATTTTTGTTATTCATCTTTAATCAAAGGGCATTTAGGTAGTTTACATGTCATAGCTATAATAAAACTATATTGTAATATATATTGTGGTACACAATATTCTAGTCAATGATTACATCTTTCATTAATCTATTTGACATATAACTTACAGTTATGAATCTATGTTATTATGGTCTCACTTGGTTTTATATGGTTTGTTTCCTTATTTGTTCATGTGCTGTTTTGTGATGCTGGGACTTTAGCTCAAGCCTTCACACATGCAAGGACTGAGCTCAACCTCTAAACTATGCCCCATGCCGTTATGGCTTTGAAGTGAATTTCCTTAGTGATAAGCAAAAAAGGAGCATTTATTTATGTGCCCGTTGACCAAATTAAATGTCCTCTTTGGGAAAAAGTGTCTATTTAGATCTTTCTAAACAGTACATTATTTTTCATTGTTAAGTTCTTTGCCTTGTAAGCTAGTACTATAGGATGCATGATCAGAAAAATATCTTCATCCATTCAGAATGGTCTTCTGATATTCTATTTCACTATTCACAAACTTTTCCATTTTAGGTAGGCTTCATTGTTTATTTTTTATTGTTTTCATTGACATTTTCCTTGAGTTGAGTTACTAAAGTCTTTTCTAATACTGATATCATGAAATGAAGTATATGTTAGTGTTTACTGCTATTATATTTTAAGGATTTTGATCTTTTTCCCATAATTCTATTTTATTAAAGCACTGTGATTTATAAGGGTATTCATAGTTAGGTTTTAGATATGCAATGTTCCTGCACTGATACCATCACCAATGTCAACTTTCCTCCACCTATGTTCCCAGGCTCTTTTCCTTTTATTATCACCCATAGCCTGCCATCTTAACACGCATCTTTTAACTTTGGTTGTTAAAGTTTAGGTCTCATGATTTCTATGTTGTTGACTCTGTGATTTAGATATTAAGCTCTACTATTCCTTAACACCACCGAAATACCTTGGCCCTCCTGGTGCTTCTTATCGTCTATCCCCCCACTCCTACTCATGACTTTCATGCCTTTTCTTCTCCTTATACTTCGAGGCCAAGGATGACATGGACATTCACTCTTTTTTTTGTTTTGTTTTTTTGTCTTGTTTTTTTTTTTGGCTCACACCCGGCAGCGCTCAGGAGTTACTCGTGGCTATCTGCTCAGAAATAGCTCCTGGCAGGCACGGGGGACCATATGGGACACCGGGATTCGAACCAACCACCTTAGGTCCTGGATCGGCTGCTTGCAAGGCAAAAACCGCTGTGCTATCTCTCCAGGCCTGGACATTTACTCTTTAAGGCATTGCAGTTTCTCATCCATTTGTTCTAAGTATTACACATAAATGATATTATACTGTGTTAATCCTTCTTCTTCTGATTTTCTTCATTTAATATAGAATCTTCTAGTTACATTTACATTGCAGCAAATCACATAATATTGATTACATCTGTGTAGTATTCCACTGTGTGTCTGTATATTTATATATACATTTATGCACCACATCTTTATGATCCACTTTCAGTTGTTTGACATCTAGGTTAATTGTGTCTTAGTTATTGTACTGAGTACTGCAAAGAATAATGGTATGATAATCATTTTTGAATGAATGTTTTCTGTCCAGGGGATAAATAATCAGCTGTGGAATTTCTGGGTTATATGGTAGCTCAAATTGAAGTTTTCTGAGAATACTTCATATCATTTTCCATAGGGGTTGGACCAGACAAACTTACCACCAGCAATTAATGATTCCTTTTTCACCACATCCCCACCAACACAGATTTTCCCAGTATTTTTGATATGTGTCATTCTCACTGGTGTGAGATGGTATCTCTTTGTTGTCTTGATTTGTATTTCATTAATAGTAAGTGATTATGAGCATTTTTTCATGTGTTTGATAGCCATTATTGGTTTTCCTCAGAGAAAAATACAAAGGCATGTTCATATTCTCAACCTGTACTTAATGAGATTTTTGGCTTTTATTGTTGATCTTTATGAGTGCTTTTTATATCCTGAATATCAACCTTTTATCTAATGTGTTAATTGCAAAATATTTTCTCCCATTCAGTTAGGTATCTTTTAGTTAAGATGTGTGTGTTCATGTAGAAACTCTTTAATTTGATGTATTTATTTATATTCTGTCTACTTTGACAGTGGCGCAGTATCATTGAAAATAATTTTGCAGTTCAGATCTTGGAGCCTGTCTGCCTAAGATGTGAGATCCAGATCTAAGATGTGAGATGTGAAATATTTTACATCTAAGATATGAGATACAGATCTAGCTTTAATTTTTAAAACAGTTTTGACAGCACCATTTGTTGAAGAAACTTTACTCCATTTCATATTATCAAATCCTCTGTCAAAAATTAGGATGTGAAGGGCTGTCTTTAGATATTGCATTCTTATCTATTGATTAGAAAGTATATCTTTTTTCAAATACCACACTGTTTTGAACAGTATGGTTTTACAGTATGACTTCAAGCTAGGTAATGAGGTTCCTCCAGATTTCTTATTTTTCAATATGGTTTTAGCTATTTGAGGTCTTTTATAATTCTATACAAACTTTTTTTATAAACTGTTATAAGTCCTTGAAGAATGTTGTCTGAATATTGATAGGGATTACATTGACTCTCTATAGTATATTAGATAAGATGGTCATTTAAAAATATTGATTCTTCCCATTTATATGCGTGGAATATTTGTCCATTTAGTAAGTTATTCTTCAATTTCTGTCTTAAGTTTTTTGAAATTTTCTTGATATAGATCTCCCACCTCTTTTGTTAGGTTGATTTCTAGATACTTGATATTTGGTAAATCATTTTTAATAGGTTTGAATCTCTAATATCTTTCTCCTCTGATTCATAATTTATATGAGAGTGATTTTTGTGTACTGACTTTGTAGATAACAGTTTTCTGCCTTATTCCAGGTTTTAAATCAATTTGAGTTTATATTTTGTGTATGGAATTATAGACCTCTCTGGTTTCACTCTTTACATGCACTCTTCCCAACACTGATAAAGAAATTTTGCTTTCTTCATTATATAGTGTTGGCTTCTGAATCATATATATATAAATCTTTTTTTCTCAAGATTACTTTAGCTCTCCAAAAATTCCTGTTGTTCCATATAAGTTTGAATAATTTTTGCTATATTTTCTTTTAAAATATCATTGGAACTTTGATAATTTTTGACATTAAACTGCATATTGTCTTAGTAAGATAGTTATTTGACTCTATTAATTCTCCCTAGCTATAAACAAATAAAAACTTTCTATTTCTTTGTATCTTATTCTATTTTTCTATGTTTGAACATATTCTATGTTTGAACAGTTTTCTTACAATTTTTTACATATGTGTTTTAGATTCTTCATTAAACTTATTCCTAGGTACTTAATACTTTTTGTTGTGATATAAATGTAATTTTTTCCTGAACTACTTTCCTTTTTCACTCGTTTGTTTATAGGAATGAAGCATGCATGCTTTATATTGATTTTGTACCCTGCCTTGATTCTATGTTTTTTAAGTGAAAACTTTAGAAATTTATTTGTATGCATGTATATGTATCTGATCACAGCATCTATAAATGATAGTTTCATTAATTTTCTCATCTGAATTTCTTTTTTCATGTGTCCTTCAATCAATTCTCTAAATAAAATATTTAATGTTGATTAATTAACTAATTAATTAAAGTATTTAATCCTCCTATCTTTAAACAACCTGTAAGTTCAGGTTTAACTGTAAGATTTCTCACAAAACATTTATGAGATAGTTTTCATTGTTTTTCTCTTTTACAGAGTGAAAACTGAAGCTCAGAAAAGATAAGTAATCTAAGACCCGAAAATTGGGAAAAAAGAAAGGCTGGCTTTTAACCTTACAACTGGTCCCTTTCTGGCTTTCTTTGATTTATGCAGATCCCAAACATGTATCACTAAGAAAATAACACCTGGAATCTAAGTGATATCAAAACTGTAACAGGATTGAAATCCCAGTTCTTTCATTTCCTGACTCTGGGCCGTAAGACATGTAACTTATCTGCCTAAGTCTGTCTGCTACACTTGACTCCAGCTTCCTGAAGTCTATTTCACCTACCAGTTTATCCTTCCTATGTACCTATTTCTTTCTTCTAGAAACACCTTCTCTTTTGGCATCTTCTCAGGGTCTTCTACATATATATACTAATCCATTCATTTTGTCACTCTTTGAAATCAAAACCATGGCCTCACACATGTAAGGCAAATGATTCAACCACTGAACCACAACTTGGTCTCACAATATGTGCTTCTATGTTGTAGCACAGTTATCACCTTTTTCATTAGTGCTACCTGATTACCATAGCCAAGTATTACACACAGTGGACCAATGACGCAACTCAAAAAAATAGCACTTGCCTTGCATGGGTGAAGACTGGATTCAATGTCCTGTACCAAACACATAAACAAGTAGGAATAATAATTTACATGTAAACACCTATCTCTCATGCATATGCATTCTTCCTTTTCTCTTTACTCTTTCTCATATTAATTTTCCACAAATATATATATAATCATTGAACATACAATATCATTATTTACCTTATTATAATCTTCTAGACAAAGGCTTCTTTTTTAATTATCAAGTGTTATTTACAAACATTCACATACTCTGGTTTCTCTTCAGATCGCATAAATCTTTCACCTTTTACTAAAGATTTCCGTGGAGAGGAACATTCACATTTGAGTTTCAGATATAATATATTCCAACACCTGCCCCATATGTCAACTTCCCTCCACCAATGTCCCATTTACTACCCATACCTGTAACCTGCCTTCTTAACAGGCACTTTATTTATTTGTTATTTGAAGCATTATGATTTACAAAGTTTCATAGTTGAGTTTTAGATACACAATGTTTCAGCAATTCCACTGCAACCTCCCTCCACCAATGTCCCCAAAGTCCACCCCATACCTTTCCCCTACTTCTCCCCTCCCCAAGTCTCTTTAAAGTTTGGGTCTCATAATGCAGTATTGTTTATTCTGTGGTTTGGATATTTATTTTTGTCCTTCCTTAACACCATTAATATATTTGAATCTCCTTGACCCCTACCCTTGTTATTTCACATCTGTCTTTCTCCCTCTCCACTCTATTTCCTTCCTTCTCTTCACTTACTCTGGGGCCAAAAGTGTTCTAGACAACCTCTATTCAAACCATTGCACTCCCTCTTGTAGTTACTCTAAATATATATTTAATATATAAATATTATACACATATACTATATGTGTGTGAAATCATACTGTCTTCTTTACTTTTCTGGCTTATTTCATTTAATGTATTTCCAGTTCCATCACTATTACAGCAAATGTATGATTGCTTCATTCCTTAGAGCTATGTAATATTCCATTGTGGATCTCCATAATCCACTCATCTGTTTTGGACATCTAGGTTGTTTACAATTCTTAGCTATTGTACTGAGTGCTAAATGAATGGTGATGTGCAAACATCCTTTTGAATCAATAGTTTTCTGTCTTGGGGATATATACCTAAAAGTAAAATGTTGGGTCATTTAGCAGCTACATACTGAGTTTACTTGAGAATCTCCATACTATTTTCCATAGGTGTTTGATCACCAGCAATGGATTAGTTCCTTTTTTACCACATCCTTGTCAAATTATTCTTAATTTTTTTTATGTGTGCCATTCTCACTGTTATAATATGCTATCTCATTGTTGTCTTGATTTGGATTTCCCTAATTATAAATGATGATGTGCATATTTTCATAGGCCTGCTGGTCATCTGTTTTCCTTTTTCAGAGAGGTTCATTTCCTTTTTCCATTTTTGATAGGGCTTTTAGATTTGGGGAAAATAATCTTTGTACTTTGTATAACCTACATATTAACCCTTCATCTGTTACGTTGAATGCAAATTTTTCTCTCACGCAATTTACCTTTTTTTAGTTCTAACCATACAGAAATTTTTCAGTGTGATGTAGTACCACTTATTCAGCTTTGATTCTATAGCTTTGGCCATTGGCATCATATCGTTGTAGACTTCTTTGAAGTCTATGTTTTGGAGTGTTCTACCTGTTTTCCTCAGTGTTCTTTATAGATTCAGGTCTGATCTCAAGATTTGAGATCTACTTTGAGTTGACTTTTTTGTAAGGTATAACATATGGATCTTGCTTTAATTTCTTACACATAGTAATACAAATACCATATGTCACTATACTATTTGTTAAAGAGGCTGTCTCTATTAAAGCACATTTATTTATTTTTTTTCATTGGTTGTGTTCTTTGGTTACCCACCCAGAAATACCTAAGAGTTATTCTGGATCGGCACTAAAAATTATTCCAAACAACGCTCAAGTGACCATATAGAATGCAGGGGGATCAAACTTGCCAGTCAAATGCAAGGCGAGCACCCTACACATTGTTCTATCACTTTGGCTCTTAATATGCCCCTTTTTTGTTTGTTATTAGAATACTCCAGGAAGTACTCAGGAATTATGCCTTCCTCTGCACTCAAGAATTATTTCCGTAGGGCTTGGAGAATTATTTGAGATGTTGGAAAATCAAACATGGGCTAGGCAAATGCAAAGCAAATGCCCTACCCACTGTATTATCCCTCTCCCTTAACAGACCCATTTTAAATCTAACTGTTGGTACAGGTTAGAACTCACGATTTTAATTTTGTTAGTTTTGTGGTTCAGATATAGAGATAAACCGTATATCTACACTGCCAATGTGTCCATGACCCCTGTCCCTGTTGCCTCCCATTCAGCTCTTCTTTTCTTCTCTATCTTTCCCATTTCTCTAACTTAGGGATCATGGCAATCTAGATATGATACCTTTGATATCTTGCATTCCCTTGTTCTATTATTCTAATTGCCACAGTGAGATCATCCAGTACTTGTCTTTCTTCTTCTGACTTACTTCACTTAATCTGATATCTTCCAAGCTCAGAAATTGCATTAGTTCACTAGTTCATTATTTTACTCCTCCTTGAGTCTGTGCAGTATTCCATTATGTGTGTGTATATATATCGATGAATGGCTAACAAAGCCATGATACACACACACACACACACACACACACATATATATATATATATGTATATAGTGTATATACATACACTATATACACCATAGCTTTGTTAGCCATTCATCGATTTCTGGACTCTGAGGTTGATTCCATATCCTAGCTATTATCTTAAGTGTTGAATAATGGGTAATATGTGCTTTTGAATGAATATTTTTGTATTCTGGGAACAGATACCAATAAGTAAAATTGCTGGTTATATAACATCTCTGTTCTTCCTTTTCTAAAAAGCCTTCATACTATTTTCCATAAGTGTTGAATCAAGAACATTCTTACCATCAGTGTATAAGAAGTCCTTTTATATTACATATCCATAACACAGATAGAAGTTTCTTGAAGGTGAGGATTTTATTTTTTGTTCATATACCTTGCATATAAGAAATATTCAATAATTATTTGTTAAAGCCACAAGTCAAAATATATACCCATGCATCTAAGCTCCAAAAGTCTGATTTTTTTTCCTGACATTATTTTATGTCTCCTCCCAGGAAATCCCTTGGAGTCACATCTTTCCCACTGAACTATGGCACCTCTGAGCCAGATGAGGGGCCACATCAACTTCACCTGTGAGTCAGAGAACTCCACAACTCTGACCTGTGCCCATCCACATGCCTATTATGCCCTCTCCTACTGTGCTCTCATCCTCGCCATCATCTTTGGCAATGGACTGGTGTGTGTAGCTGTGTTGAAGGAAAAGGCTCTGCAGACGACCACCAACTACCTGGTGGTAAGCCTCGCTGTGGCAGATCTACTTGTGGCAACTTTGGTGATGCCCTGGGTAGTGTACCTGGAGGTAAGTGATCTCCCCTGGATGGGTTATCCACATAGCTGGTTCTTTGTTGTCCTTTACCCCCTGGCTTTCTAAATGCTGCTGGCAATTATATAGAAATTAGAAGAGAATATCCATAGTTATCTCATGAAGCTTTTGAGAGCAGTCACTTCCAGTTTCATTTGCCCAAGTGAAGTAAGAGAGAGAGAGAGAGATAGGAATTATTCTATTTCCATGTCTTTGACATCCAGATGGCTAGACCTGAGTGATAGGAATCATCTTAAAAATGCACTAGCATTGCATTGAGTGACCACATCAATTTTACTTATAATACTCTACATACCAGTAATGTATCAAAGATTAGGGAATTGGATGGGGCAGTCCAATAGGCATCTTCATCAGTGCTTCAAGGTAGGTGGGGGAAGGAAGTGCAAGAGAGATGAGAAATAAAAATGGATAAGAAGAAATTATAGAAAAAGCAAAATTCCTCTTAATGCATGAGAAGAAAAGAAAATAAGAGTAGTCTGCAAATACACCTGACTTCTTTTGATGAGCAGCTGTCCTTGGACTCTGCTTTTTTTTCCTCTTGGGTACCACCTCCCACAGACTGCTACCAAAGGAATAGAGAAAATCTTCACGTTGTATTTTGATGCTTCCCTTAGTAATACAGATTTTTCACCAGTCAGATAATGCAGTGTACCCTAGAGAATTCTCCTGGAGAAAAACATTTCTGAAATTCAAAAGTATTTTCATTTACAGAGTCAAGAGGTGATCGAGACAAAACGTGCATTTACTAACAAGGAAATTGGGGTGACTACACATGTTCAAGAAACAGATTTTCTTCACAGAAAAATATGCAATTACTAAGGAGTTTTTTTTAAATCCTAATGTGCTATTAATATTTTCCTCAGATTTCTATATTATTCTAAAGTCATCCAATGAATGATCAGTGTGATACCATGATTAAGAAAAATTGTAATTCATCAAATTAATATCCCAGTTAATATTAATAGTGAAGGTGACAGTTAATTAAGTATGACACATCACAGGAGAGGAAAACCTTCAAACATTCACTGCCTAATCTAGTTCCCATATTTTAAAAAAATTACTGGAAATTAAAATTATTCTTCTGATCTCATCAGGGAGACATAAAGGAAAAGTAAAATAAAAAAACAGAAGAGAAAAGGACTATATGAAAAAAACAGCTAGATTGATTAGAATAGACTTAAAGGTTAAGAGAATAGTTGAAAAAAATAAGTATTTTTTTTCTTCTGAGGATAATCATGATGACAGAGGTTCTTACAATTATCTTCAGTTCTGCCAATCTATTAAGGCTAAGACATTCTTGAAATCAAAGGCTATATCCTTATTCTTACTTTCTTGTAGTCCAAAGGCACTACCTGGCACATAATATGTGCTAAATAAATATTTGACAAATGAATGATTAAATGAATCTGTTCTGCAATGTATGTATTGGATGAGCAGTTCTTATGCCATCTGTTATCCATCTCTATACATTAAAAAGATTCATATGTTTTCCAGAAGGATGACTATCAGAAAAAGTGCAGCAAGAGGACGTTCACTCAATAAAGCATTTTAATTCCCTCTAAAATAAACCCAGATATTTGGCATCTATACCAAGTCACCTAGGGAACTCTCTAGGTGTCCATTTGTATTTGCTCCCAGGACTCTTAATGGGCACATTTTACATGAGGCATCTTCTGTTAGGCACATATAAAACAGATGATGCTTCTGTTCTATAGCTGAGCAATTAAATACAACTGAGGCTATAGAAAGATGACATGAAAGTTTTCTATTTTCTGTGGTATGGATTATGGAGTTTTCCTATGAGATAAACACTGGTGAAATTCTTGGTTTTTCTTTATGAAAAACCAATATGCTCTTCTTCAACCATTTATTTGGTGAAGTGTTTGGTAATCAAGAACATATTCAAATAAATCTATGGTCATGTAAAGGAAATTCTAGGGAAATGAAACATTTCTCAATATGACATGTACTTTCAGGCCTCTAAAGTGGTCCTCAAACTACTGCCTGTGGGCCACATACTGTATTTGTTCCCATTTGTTTCTTCACTTCAAAATAAGATATATGCAGTGTGCATAAAAATTTGTTTATAGTTTTTGTTTTTACTATAGACTGGCCCTTCAATGGTCTGAGGCACAGTGAACTGGCCACCTGTTTAAAAAGTTTGAAGAGCACCTGGTCATTGCAAAGGACAATCTCTGCATCACTTCCTCCAACATTCCATTAAGAAGTTATAACAATAAAAGATAGGTTATGAATTAAAATAGGTGTCATTAACAGACAAGTTAATCTTATAAAGTTCTACTTCAAAGTTGATATTTTTACTAATCTTAAATACCTGTCTGATTTTTGTGAGTTTCCATGAGAAAGCAAGTGAGGTAATTAGGGAGAAAAAAAACACTTTTCATTCTTAAGCACTGCTTTAAACAAGAACAAAAGGTCATTACCACTAACTTATTCTAACAATGGCCCATTTTGAGTAGCTAGTCTAAAAATTACATAATTATACTTAAGAACTCCCCTGAAATAGAAAAGAATGCTCTACATGAAGACCTGGGTTCAATTCCAGCACCACTTATGGTCCTGTCCCACCAGAAGTGATTTCTGAGCACAGATCCAGGAGTAAGCCCTGAATACTGTTGTGTGTGATCCAAGCCCTTGTAATCTCCTGATAAAATAAATCAAAGGAAAAGGGATGCTATGTGGTCCACAGGATGTCACAGGTTTTAGAGCTTCCACAAAAGAGACTTAAGAATACTATGTTGGGAGCAAAATTAGTCATTTCCTGAACTGGGATTTTTAATATCTTCATTGTATCTGAAAGTAATGTTGACCTAACAACTTTAAGAGAAAATTAGTTAATTTTGCTAGCCAAACAAATCTAGTCATGTATGTATGTATTAGTATGTATGAATTAAGAGTGTTCTGCCTCTGAATTTTTGGAAGTTTTACTAACAGTGGCTTAAATAAATAGCAATTATATTTCACACATCCATATTT
>PVKC010048079.1:0-10956 GCA_004027635.1 Crocidura indochinensis | reverse complement strand
TTTGTTGAATTATTTGAATGAAAGAGATCCTTAGGATGTCTGTGGTTTATAGTCTACCTAGCTGTCCATAGAAATAAAAAACTTGGACTTAACTAAAGTCAGGTCAGGCTGATTTAAGCTCATCTGTCATTGCTCTCTAGTAGTGTGAACTCAGACAAGTCCTCAAGTCATCTGAGTTGGTTTCTCTTATCCTGCAGCAGGATGCTTAGAACCACTTTGCAGTGTGCTGATAAGAATGGAAAGAAATCCAATATAAAGCATGTGCTCTAGTACCTGGTGATCCCATAAGGTAAAATAATAATAGTGTCACCAATTTTGGATCTATAGGTATGTGGGATTATGTATATGTGAGAAAGGGGTGCAGAGGCAGGCAGAAGGAACTGGAATAGTCCTCATAGGATTAAAAGCCAACTGGGATTCTCTGTCATATAAATGATACTGCTCAGCTTCCTCTGTTCTCTGCAGATACTGGCGCAAGGATTGACTTCCTTCCCATGGCTTCTCAAATGCTGTTTTTTTTTCTTGTCCCTCCTTCTTCTTTGACCTTGGACATTGTTTGAACATATACCTCTATGAAGGAAAGGAATTAGGAGAAATACAGGGTGGAAATGTGATCTCAAGAATATGGGTGAAGGTCTTGGGAATTTGGGGATAGTGGAGGGGCAGTAATTCATAAGCCAAAAGTAAAAACATGAACACTATTGCAATTGTGTTAACAATGAAGTCAAATAATACAATAAATGTTGGTTGACCTCTTGTATCTGTGCTTTTATATTATTTAAATTTCTTGCTTTTGGGCTCTAGTCTCACACTTTTTTTTAGTCTCACACTTCTGAGGCTTCTGGTATTTCTTTTTTTGAGGTGCTTAAGCTTTTGTCGCACTCATTTCTCCTCTTAGACAACCCTCTCTTTACTTCTCTGCCTAGCCTGGCCTTACCTAACTCCCTAGTGCTAGATCATATCATTTTAATGCTCCCTACCTCTCCAAGTCCTGCCACTTTTACTGTCCACTTTTTCCTGTGGGACTATACTATAGTTCATTATGCTCCAGCTATCTCAGGGGCAGGAATGTCTTTGATCATTTGCAATGTGCCCTGCATGGTGCATGAGGGACTTTGTGGTGATTAGAACTCACCCATAAAGGAACATTTTAGTGGGTCCCTGGGCCATGATAGGACTGAAAGAAGTTAATGGCGAAGTGTCCCAGTGTCTCCATAGGTCTTGCTGAAGGAGTCAATGGGAAATTAAGGTTCTATTTTGTGTGTGTGTGTGGTTTTTGGGTCACACCCGGCAGTGCTCAGGGGTTACTCCTGGCTCCATGCTCAGAAATTGCTCCTGGCAGGCACGGGGGACCATATGGGGCACTGGGATTCGAACCGATGACCTTTTGCATGAAAGGCAAACGCCTTACCTCCATGCTATCTCCTGGGCCCAAGGTTCTATGTTTTAAAGGCAATGAAAGCAAGGCCTTGTTCCCATTGCCTCCTGGGAAATTCATTTATCTTAGGAATGATGTCAAGGAGCATCCAAAGTGCCCGTCTTTGTTTGCATAGAGGGGAAGCTGGCAGCCTGCCCTTCTCCAGGTCTTATTGGACAACTGGCCACTAGCTTGTTTGGTTTAGGGACAGAGGAGGCCATAAAAGCTTCTGAGGTTCTGAGTGTGTCTGAAGATTAAGGAAATTTAAATTTTATTCTAGAGTCTCTTAAGTAATAGATAAGTCATGAATATTCAAGGGAAGTCTTTTCAAAGACACACAAGAACTTTCAAAAGATGAAAGATCAAAGTTCCTGAGTGTGTGTGTCTTCTTACAGAGGAAGGACTCCAGCAGGGAGGGGGTTCAAGGCTTCCAAGGGAAGGTGCCCGGTATGATGGGGAGGAGCCTGAGAAAAGGCACCATAAAGCGTTAATGACCACCCACCTTAATGACTGTACACCCCAAGACAGAGGCCCACAATCCTAGTTTTGGTGTTATTTCATAATATTCCTCTTGCTATCTGTCTTACACACAGGAAAAGTCTTTATGACCCAAATCAGTTTGTATGTTATTTTTGCTTTTTTTTTTTTTTTGTGCTACACTTGGCAGTGCTCAGGAATTACTCCTGGCTCTACACTAGAATCATTCCTATTGAGCTTGGGAGATCATGTGGGATGTCTGGGATTGAACCTGAATCAGCCAAGTGCAAGCCAAGTGCAAGGCAAGACCTTGCTGTACCATTGCTCCAGTCTCATGTTATGTGGTATTTTCATTTTGAATTAACATTTTCTCATTTGATTTCTTCTTTGGATCATGAGTTATAAAAATGATTTTTTTTGTTTGTTTTTTGGTTTTTGGGCCACACCTGGTGACGCTCAGGGGTTACTCCTGGCTATGCGCTCAGAAGTTGCTCCTGGCTTGGGAGACCATATGGGACACGAGGGGATCGAACCTCGGTCCGTCCAAGGCTAGCACAGGCAAGGCAGGGATCTTACCTCTAGTGCCACCGTCCGGCCCCGAAAATGAGTTTTTTTTCTTTCAAATACCACCATCTCTTGAGAACTCTGGTGCCTGGCCTCATATTTCTCCCTGACATCTCTCCAGGAAATTCTGATCTTTTTCTGCTCTTTTTGGAGAGGAATCAATTTCCCTGGTTTATACTTATAGACTCACTTTTACCTGGAACCTATAGAGGAATTGGGTCTGGTATCCCAGACTTTCCATAGCCTGGATGAATGCAAGGCCACCTTCCAGAGCTGGCAAACATGGTCTTGATTAGTGCCAACATGAGGAGACTATTTTTCCACTTCCAATTTCTATTGGCATCTGTGTATGACTGACGCTGTCTCTTGGAAACCACTCCTTGTGAAAACCATCATTCAAAGTGCATTTGAAGTCTATCACCAAACCCCAAAACCAAAAGCCAGCAACTCCTCCCAAACTCATTTTCTATTTTATGCAGCTTTTTTCTGTCTCTAAATATAATGTCTTCCTTATACTTCAAACTTCTGAGTTCTTTGTGGTGTCTACTTTTGCCGAGCAGTGGGGAACTGAACCCAGAATCCCACACACTCAGAAAAGCTGTGCTACCATTTTGAGTCACCACCTGACTCTTTTTCTTTTTAAACATCCTTTTTATTGCCTTTTCTAATATCAAGGCCATTTACTTTACTCTCCTCTTATTAAAGCTTAGCCCTTCCCTCCAAGCAGCCAAGGAGTGCCCCACAAGTCAGATGTGATTTCTTCTGTTATTTACTGTGGGAGGAAGAGTGTTGAGTGGGCCATGAAGGGAACGTTCTGAGGGCAGGGAAGAACATTCTAGGGCCTTGTTAGGAGCCTCTGGCTCTTGCCACCTCTGAACAGACTGACAGAGGGGGATAGCCCCAGCTACAGACAATGGGAGTTCCAAGATCTCACTTCCTGTTTTCTCAGACCCTGCATGGTGGGAAGCCTCATGGATGAGTTAAGGCCTCTTTCATGAGCTTGTTAACTCTTTATAGGAGACAAATCACCTAGTAATGGGGTGATTGTATAAGAATTGACATAAATATTAATGAGAAAAATGCCAGTTTCCTTGCACCCACACCTACAAGAGGCTTATATAAGGTTTAGAGGAGAAGAGTGCTTTTAGCCATCAACAAACCCAACCGTGCACAACGCAGAAGTCTAGTTTTTCTATACCATGTCTGCTACTAGCTGCCATGCTCTCCTCGGTGGTCGGGTTTCAGAGACCATGGGAGCCCCCACATGCCTGTTGGCTACAATGGCACAGGCCAACAGAGTGCGTGTGGGATCCACTCCTCTGGGTCGACCCAGCTGCTGTGTGCCTGACAGCTGCAACACAGCCTGTCCTCTGCCAGGGACCTGCAACATCCCTGGTAACATTGGAAGCTGTGGGCCCTATGGTGAAGGTGCCCTGAATGGCCATGAGAAAGAGACCATGCAGTTCCTGAATGACCGCCTGGCCAACTACCTGGAGAAGGTGCGGCAGCTGGAGCAAGAGAATGCAGAGCTGGAGACCAAGATCCGGGAATGGAGCAAGTGCCACGAGTCCACGATATGTCCTGACTATCAGGGCTATTTCCACACTGTGGAAGAGTTCCAGCAGAAGGTGAGGCCTGGTGGCCCCTGGCAAGCTGTGCCCCTTGAACTGAATTGGCCTCTTTGCCTGCTTTTGTCAAGACACTATCTTGACACATGGGCTGTGCTTTTGCACAGCAGGATCAATGAGCTGGAAGAGAGGCAAATGGTTTTCAAAGTCTCAAATATTTGCCATCCAGCCTTTACTGAGAAAGCTTCCTGCATTTGCATGCACAGTGCCTGGGTTGGTGAGGACTCAGCCACAGATGAAATGCTCCTTTGACTAAGGCGAATGAGAAGGTGCAGAGGTTGAGATTTGGATGCTGTGCTCTTGGATTCTGAATTTGTTTGTTTGTTTGTTTCATTTCAGTTCCCTAATTCCTATGTTGTTACTGCAGAAACCTAATTTTGAGGGGTAATCTCTTTAGATTACTAATGCTTTTTAAATTTGTTTTGGGGATGCTCAGTGATGCTCAGATTTTACTCTGGGCCCAGGACTCAGGAATCACTTCTGGTGGGGATTGAGGGATCATATGGATTGCCAGGGATCGAATACAGCATGCAAGGCAAATGCCCTACCTGTTGTATTTGTTGTATTATGTCTTCAGCCTCAATGTAATACATCTTGAGTCCACATTTTAGTTCTAAGGACAGAACAATCCAGAATATTAAAATAGAGGCCATGAAAATCTAACTTCAGAGAAGAACTTTTCATAGTGGGGGCTAGTTCTCCAAAGGGATCAATGCACCCCACCTTACTTGAAACTTTTACAACAAATCCACTGCTCTGTGGCTTCTGCTTATGTTAGACTGACACTCAGAGCTGGCAAAATTTGATCAAGTTTTTGTTCTGTGTTGAGTTTGCTGCTTTCTTCCTTTCCTACCTTAGGCCTATGCCTCCACTCTGGCCAAGCCCATCTTGCACATTTCAATGTTTCACCAAGCTTCACCTCTTACAACCACATGTTCATGGGTCTCTTACATGTTTGGGAGTTAGTTTTATCCTAGGAAATATTTCAGTCTCTGTAAACTTCCTTCGATCCAGACCATAGAAGACTCTGGGAACAGGGAGTCTCCAAGCCTCCTTCCTTTCCTCAGATCCTGTGCATCAAATCTGAAAACAACAGGCTGGTGGTGCAAATAGATAATGCCAAGTTGGCTGCTGATGACTTTCGGACCAAGTGAGTTGTGGGGAGGATCTAGAGGGGGGGGGGAGTCAGAGACTGATCTGGAACTTCTTCTGAGAAATGCTGTTGGCATCAGATGATAAACTGATCCAGATCCCAAACCATCAGTTTCACAAAGAGAAAAGAGGGTGTTAGACTGAAGCCCTTAGTTCCCACATGGTTTAGCTGTCATCATTTACAATGGAGTATGGGGGATACCACTTGATTCTACTGGGTAAGGTCAGGCAGGGGAGGTGGCACCTCTTGGAGGGCAAGCACTGGAGCTCAGGGTGCAGTGTGACTTGTCAGAAGTCACATGACTATTGCGTGGTGACAGCAGATGAGTCCCAGACACTTAGATGCCACCCTCAGCCAGGCTATTTCTATTATGCAGCTCCATCTATTATGAGCACTCATTCACAAAATTATCAGCACAATCTGAAGCATCCTGGAGGAGGATCAGAGGACTTAGAGGGAAGAAAGTCTGTTTCTGAGCAGGAAGGGAACTTGCATCTCCCTGCATCTTGCCAGGGCATTGCTGAAGCTTCTACCAAAAATGTCAGGTTCTTCCTCCATGCTGGACCCTTGATTCCAATCAGAGAGCTCATTAGAGTTGGCAGTTAGGAGGAGGAGAGCCTACCCTACCCTAGCCTTGCCCTTGCCCTCAGCCCACCATGGCAGGTGCTGACCATGTGCTCATCCTGGCATCCTCACCAGTCACTATGGTATACTGATGCCTCCTGAGCTCAGCCTGGTGCCCAGGAGATGTGAACTCACAATTATCTTCAGAGGGAAGACCAGAAGGTTATCTCACTAGGGGGTGCCCTGGGCCCCCACTAAGCTCTCTAAAATCCCCACTGAAAGGTATGAGGCAGAACACTCATTGCACCAGCTGGTGGAGGGTGATGTGTGTGGACTGCGCAGAGCACTGGATGACCTCACTCTTGCCAAGTGTGACCTGGAGGCCCAGCTGGAGTCCCTGAAGGAGGAGCTGCTCTGTCTCAAGAAGAACCATGAGCAGGTGTGTGTCCCTAGAGAAGACTTTCGAGGAGGTGAACTCAGCTTTTTGGGATGTAGGCTCCTTTCTTCTGATCCAGTTGAAAGTTCTGCAGGCTTATTTTCTGAAACCTTCTGGAAGCTGCTGGATAGCTACAGGCAGTGCAGCCTCTTTTGGGGGGAGCACAGAGAAGTCATTGTAGGAGAAAGGGCAGGAAGGCTTTGGGTGGAGAGCAGAGAACTCCAGGAATAGGGTGTCTTCTTCTTATACCCACAGGAAGTCCACACTTTGAGGTGCCAGCTGGGAGACAAGCTGCGAATCGAGCTAGACACAGAGCCTACTGTGGACTTGACCAGGGTGCTGGAACAGATGCGGTGCCAGTATGAAACCATGATGGAGACCAACCGCCAGGACGTGGAGCAGTGGTTTCAGGCTCAGGTGAGGTGGCTTCCATAGGGTAGGAGGGCATCCCACTTTCTGTGGGCAAGAGCTGATGGTGTCCCTGTGTTCTGTGATGCAGTCCGAGGGCTTCGGCCTGCAGGCCACGTCGTGCTCTGAGGAGCTGCAGTGCTGCCAGTCAGAGATCCTGGAGCTGCGCTGCACAGTGAAGGCCCTGGAGGTGGAACTTCAAGCTCAGCATAACCTGGTGAGAATATGCAAAAAATCTTGGGAGGGACACCCCTGCCAAGCAGCTCTCAGGAGAAGACACTTCAACATTGACCAGGAACCATCTAATACCCTGATGTCCTTGCCCTTTCTTGTAGCTATAGAACATTGGGAAAGGACATTGACCAGGTGAGGGAGGCTAAAATCTTATCTAAGGTCTCTGATAAAGGTCAGTAGTATAGACTTAGTCCAGTGAAGGCAGCTTGCAACAAGAGGTGTATTTGATCTTTGGGATTATGAGGTCTTGGGAGCACCAAGGTCTGGTGAATGAATGGAGGGTAGAGGTCCCTGATTTATTTCTGCATCTTCTCTCTGCTATTCCAGAAAGACTGTCTACAAAACAACCTGTGTGAGGCTGAGGCCCGCTTTGGCACTGAACTGGCCCAGATGCAGACCTTGATCAGCACCGTGGAAGAGCAGCTGGCTGAGATTCGCAGTGACCTGGAGCGGCAGAATCAGGAGTACCAAGTGCTGTTGGATGTCAAAGCAAGGCTGGAGTCAGAGATTGCAACATACCGGAATCTCCTGGAAAGCGAGGACTGCAAGTAGGTGCTTTGATATTTGAGCCAATGTCATATGCAAAGCCAATGTTACTTGGAGAAATGTCACCTAGGAGATGGTGACACCTTGCAGAACACATTTCTGTGAACAAATACTCTCTTGTGTCAGCTGGAAAATTTTCTGGAGTTAGAGGAGAGTGAGTAGGTGACTATCAGCTATATGCTAGGTGCCAGGCTGCAAGTCACTTCCAGGAGGGCTGAAGTCCTGAGGGCTCAGAGCAGTTAGGACTTGAGTGATAATATGAAAGTCTACAGGTGCTGTAGGTACAAGCATTGCTGCTGACTCTTGCCCCACCACTGCCACACTCTTTCTCAGTAGCACTGAAAAAGGGCTATGTGGATGATGCTCTCCTTCAGGCACCAGGGATATGATCAAGTGCTGTGTCACCATGAAGAATATGGCCTGCCATTGTTCTGCCAACCTTTTGTTCTGTCAGTCCATGTGGGACAACATGGGTTTCATACGGGGGCACCTGGAGCTCTGTCACAGCTCTGCTGTGAACTCTGGGCAAGGGTTAGCACATAAGGTTAATAGGTAGAAAGATTGAAAAGCCCCTATGTACTTCCAGCTCTTAAGTGAATCTTTGGTGACATTCTCACCCAATGTCTCACACTTCTCTTTACAGGCTCCCCTGCAACCCATGTGCCACCCCAGCCTCTTGTGTCCCCTGTCCAGCCTTTGTAACCTGCACTTCTTCACCCCACCTCTCTGGATCTACTCGGACCTCTTGTGTGCCATGCCCATCATCTCGATGCTAAGGGGAAGTATCTCTTGTCTCTAGTCCCTTGGACACCCCTTTCTGGGCTTGCCATTCCTGGATTTTGTTCCTTAGGTTTGATAGACATGAAAGCCAGGATCCCTTCTCAGCCAGTGGGTGTCCCTGGATTTCTAACTGTTCTCTTCAAGGTGTCTTAAATGTTCCATATTCTCTTTTATCCTTGGAGATGTGACAGGTGACCTCATTTTAATTTTTGCTAATAAATTTTGCTTCAGTTGCATGGCTCAGTGATGGCTGGGCTCAGTCTCTCTAGCCTGCTATTCAGAATGTAGCTGGGAGCTCCTCAAGCCAGCTGTGCCCCTAGATGCAGGGGTTGGGGCTCACTCACATGAATAGTTCTGGGAGACGGCAAAGCCTGAGAGGATCATGGTTTTCATGGACAATAGCAAAAAATATACCCGAGTGACACTCAACTCTCAACTCAAACCAGTTCACACAAGCCAGATTTATAGAGATTTTTAAGGAACAGGCATGAGGCATTCCAGTCCCTTTATCTGGAAAAATCCATTGACTTGTGGTGTAAGGAAAAGCTCAGGTCACAGGACATGCCCTGAAAGACTTTGCTAAAGTAAATGCTGTGATCATCTGCCCACAAACAGGGTTCAATGACCCAACACTTCATAAAAAGCCTACAAAGAAGGAGCAGCTGTTATTATCAGACTTGAATCCCAGTAACTTTGAACTCTGTCCAAGGCCCAGACTTGAGGGAGATTGGAAGGTGAAACCAAGGGCATGTTTGAAGGAGGAGGGTTTCTGTGCAGTGTGGACTTTAGTCAGACTTGGGTCAACATGGGAACTTGTGGACAATGCAAATTCTTAGGACCTACTAGAGGGTTCTACCTAAACAGCCACGGTTATTTATTTGCTGTTGTTTTTGCTTGTTTGGCTTGGTATAGGGGCCACTCTCTGCAGTGCCCAGGGGCCAATCCTGGCTCTGTGCTCATGAGTGACCCCTGGTGGTACTGGGAAGCCCTATGAAGTGTTGTGGATAGACCAGATGGGTGGCATACAAGATGGAAAGTACTTCACCTCCTATACTGTCTCTCTGGTACCAGCAATCAAATTTATGGAGACTTCCCAGTATATTCTAAACACACACACTTTTGAGAACCACCCAGTTAAAGGGCTTACTTAGGAAGTGAACTCCTGGTTGACTGAATACTTGGCAGAAGGGGTTGGCTCTATCTTCTCAAATTGAGGAATCACTTGCTCCATAGAAATTGTGTCTTTCTCAAGTCATTATTATTTGGGGTCTTCCAAGTAGTGCTCAGGGGATCTAAGGATCACTTTGGATGATTTTTGGCCAGTTGGGCCAGTGGTTCAAGCAAGAGTTGGAGAGATATAATACTAACCAGGCCCGTGGTGCTGGAACTACTAGGGTCCTCTTGGTGAACTTCATACAAGTCATAAATCTTACTCCCTGTACTGTTTCTGAGCCCCAAAACCATTATTCAGAATTATATGTGTAGGAAAGATCAAACTCACACACTCAGGCTCTCCCAGCCTCATCCAATTCCAGCCTCCAGCGACGAGTCTTTTGATTATTGATCAGCCTTGATTTTCCAGGTTATAAGCACATAAGGCCAATGTCCCAGGTTGTATTGCCATAGGAGGGGGAATACACAACAACAGCAAACGATGTCAACTGCCATGGCAGATAGTAAGCTCACTATCTCTGACGGCATTTAAGCAGGGCCTTCACAACCACTTATATTCAGGAGACATCCTTGGTACCTGGCGGTATTCAATGTGAAGGTAATAGTGGTCTTCTACTCTTTTGGCCTCACTCCCACCCCTCATTCTTTGATACCCTGTGAGAACACAAGGAAAGTCAACACAACCACTCTAGGACCTGGTTCTGGTCTTTCCTTTGAATCAGAGCCTCTTGCTGATAGATTTGCACAGTCCAGTTGAAGATGAACAGTTCAACCCCTCCTGGGCAGCTCTGAGGACTCCCAGTGGAGAGAACTCCAGATCCTGACCTGGTGGCTGTGCCTGTAATCACTTTCAGGCCCCTCTGTCACTACCCGTTTCCAAACAGCTGGCCCCTCTCAATGCAGATAGGACTGAAAGATTGGGGATGCCCATAGCAGAACTTTTTTTTTTTTTTTTTGGTTTTTGGGCCACACCCAGTGACGCTCAGGGGTTACTCCTGGCTATGCACTCAGAAGTCGCTCCTAGTAGGCACGGGGGACCATATGGGAACCAGGGGATCGAACCGTGGTCCGTCCTAGGCTAGCGCAGGCAAGGCAGCAGGCACCTTACCTCCTGCGCCACCTCCTGGCTCCCCCATAGCAGAACTTTTTGGAATGTTCAAGGCTGATATCCCTTCCACTCTCCTTGGTAACACCTCTGCTTTTTCTTTTGCTAGTGATAGAGTGATTTCAGCATGAAAGCACAGTTTAGATTAGTCTTCTTTTAACACCTGGCCCAAACACCTTTGCCTTTGTACTTAAATAGCTTCTTTCATCCAACAAGTTCAAAGCTGTATAGCAAAATTAACCCACTTCTTGCACCACCTCAGAGTAGGTAATGATGCTCGACCCTTTTAAGGGCAGGCAAGGTGGTGGGTGAGTCAGGCTGTAGCAGAGGATGTTGCTGGTGACACCGAGTGAGTCAATGGTGACTGACTTGCGTTTCTTAAGTTCACATTCAATGCCCTGGCTATTATTTATAATTAAAAAATTAGCTTTGATGAGACATTCTGTGTGTGTATGTGTGTGCATGCATATG
>PVKC010048077.1:0-10956 GCA_004027635.1 Crocidura indochinensis | reverse complement strand
AACAAAACATGTTAAATCAACGAACTTACCAGTAATTCAATGGGAACTCTGGGCCTGATTTTGGAAGGATGTAGTTTGAGAACCCCTGACCAAGACTGAGAGGAAGAGTCTAGAGACAGAGAGGAGGTGAGTTGGAGAATGCGTGCACATCCGACTCATGTGCATTGTGGACCCAGGATGAGTTAGTGCTAAGCAGGACTGGCAGTCAAGGCAAAAACGTGCAGCTGGCCACATAAATGTCCTCAGTGGGCTGCATGGGGGCCAAGTTTGAGGAGCCCTGTTTTATTTTATTTTTTATATCTTTAAGCACCAAGATTACAAACATGTTTGCAGTTGGGTTTTAGTTATAAAAAAGAACACCCCTGTCACCAGTGCAACATTCCCACCACCAATGCCTCCCAACTCCCCCATCCCTGTTTTATATCCATCTTTAGGTTTCATGAAAACAGAAACTTAAATAACAACTTTATTTCTCTTTCACTCCTTTTTATTTGTTTTGTTTTAGGTGTTTTTGGGGGCCACACACTGCAGTTCTCAGGGTTACTCCTGACTCTGCCTTCAGAAGTCGCTCCTGGCAGGCTCAGGGAACCATCTAGGATACTGAAATCGAACCAAGCTCTGCCCCAAGTCAGCCATGCGCATGGCAAACACCCTAACTTCTTTTCACTAAGATATTCTTTCACTTTTTTTTTGTTTGTTTGTTTGGGCTACACCTGGTGACACTCAGGGGTTACTCGTGACTATGAGCTCAGAAATCGATCCTGGCTTTGGAGACCATATGGGATGCCCGGGGATCGAACCATGCTGATGCTGTCCTGTATCAGTGCATGCAAGGCAAAGCAAACACCCTACCACTGCGCCACTCCTCCAGCCCCTCTCTTACTCTTATAAAAATATTTTACTCCTTTATCATTCTCACAGTTTCAGTGAATTTTAAATCAGATCTATTAAAATCTCATAGTATTATCGGGATGATGCTAGGCATTTACAGTATGTATTCTGATTCATTTGTTTGTTAGCTGTGAAAACCTGTTGCTCATACATTAAACTGAAACAGATCTATAACTTCTGAATTCTTTTGTAAAAGGACATATTGTAAATGTGGCTGTTGACAGGATGACAGCATTTTAAGCTTTTAGAATTAAAAATGTCTACACAATCTGCATAAAATCCAATAATTAACTGTCTGGCAAGTGTCACTAAACAATTTGCACATTAAAGGTGTTGGTTTGTAAATAATCTGGATAGGAAGAATAGATGAATATATGAAAAACTCTGCTGACTTTAAGAAACTGTAGCTTTCTAAAAACCATCATTTCATTTGCTATCTAAGAAATTTAAAAATATATTAATTTTGTAACATAAAATTATAGTTTTATTCTGAAAATTAATATAAATTCAGATAGATATGTTGAGATCAGGATATTTACTTACCTTATAGTAATAGTTATAAATTTTTGCCTATATAAACCTTAATCTGCAGCTGGACAGATAGTACAGAGAGTAGAGTAATTTAACTTGTAGGTGGCTGATGTAGTTTCAATCCCCAACACCATATATGGTCCCCTAAACCCAGCCATGAGTGGTCCCTGAGTGCAGAGCCAGATAAGCCCTGAACACAATCAGGTGTAGCCTCCAAACAAAAATGAATAAATAAACCTTAATTTGTGTAACAATTTTAAAGAGATATACCAAAATATGTATTTTCTTATAAACTTTCCTTCACCAGGGTGCCATGCTTCAAATATGTTTTTCATATGTTTCTTGCAACTTTTAAAATAGCACATTGCTAAAATTTGCTAATATTCTAATTACTATTCAAGAATGGTTTTTGACTATTGCAATTGTGTTCATAGTCACTCTTACTAATAGGATTCACATGGTTATAGATTTCTTTTTTTTTGGGGGGGCGGGTCACACCCAGCAGTGCTCAGGGCTTACTTCTGGCACCATGCTCAGAAATTGCTCCTGGCAGGCACGGGGGACCATATGGGGCACTGGGATTCGAACCAATGACCTTTTACATGAAAGGCCTTACCTCCATGCTATCTCCTGGGCCCCTATTGATTTCTTTTTAGTTTTTTTCCCTGCATTCATAGCTTCCTAAGTGATGCATAGTCTATACTTAGATGCATATTTTCCCCTGTTGACTAGAAATTTATTTGTCATAAATACTGTATTTCTTTCTTATACTTTTTTGGGTTAGTGGTTGTTCTGATGGATCTTTGCTGTTATAGAAATATAGAAATAATCCCATATAACCCGAGCCTTCCTTTTCCTTCCATTCCCATTGATCTCACGCACACCCTGAATGGTTTGGGGCATAGTTTTTGGTTTGGCTTGGTTTTTGTTTTGCATCTTTTACCAAAGTGTGGTAAATATACAGTGCAGGAAGGCTTTTCATGTGCCAGTTGATTTGAAGTATTTTTTTCCTGCACCGGGCTCTCTATATCATTTATCTGTGTTATTTTCTGTACTGTGTACAGCATAGAAGTTTGTTTGATCAGAAGTTTGAGCCTTGTCTCTTTATTGCTTTCCATTGGCTACTTTTGTTTTGTTTTGGGTCACACCCAGTGATGCTCAGGAGTTACTCCTGTATATGTGCTCAGAAATCGCTCTTAGCTTGGGGGACCATATGGGACACCAAGGGTCTGTCTTAGGTTAGTGTGCCAGGCAAATGCCCTACTGATTGTGCCACCTCTCTGTCCCTTCCATTGTCTACTTTTAAAACAAAAAGAATACAGAATATGAATACATATTTCTCTTTCTTTGTTCTCCGGGTCTGCCTATCTGCTCTCTCTTTGGGAACCCCTATTTGGAGATAGAAGTAAATTAGCTGCTTTATTACCTACCTAGAACCTTTTAAATATTTATAGTGTAAATTTTATCAAATATTACTAACTAGTCTGTACTTTGGAATGTTTTAGTTACTTTACTTAAGACCATGCATTGTGGGGCCAGGAAGGTAGCTCTAGAGGCAAGGTGTCTGCCTTGCAAGTGCTAGCATAGGACAAACCGCGGTTCGATCCCCTGGCGTCCCATATGGTCCCCCAAGCCAGGGGAAATTTCTGAGTGCATAGCCAGGAGTAACCCCTGAGCATCAAACGGATGTGCCCCCCCCAAAAAAAAGACCATGCATTGTATAGTTTTCCATAATACATTTGTTCAAAGACCAATACCGCCACCAATGTAAAATTTCCTCCACAATTGTCCCAGCTTCCCACCCATTACCAAGTCTACCCCCTTGTTAGGCACGGAATAATATATCTTATATTATATTTGTTCATAGGTAAGTGCTAATTAAATTATTTTTAAACTATCACAATAAAAGCATGTACTAATTAATGTATCTCTCGGTGAGATAATTAAATAATTGTCAGTAGTTTTGCCAAGCAATTTGTTGCTAGTTAATTTCCTGTTATTTGTTTATGAATGTTAGGTGACTATGAATTGATGTTGAAGTCTAAATTGATGTGTTCCTATTGAGATGACAGTATCAAAAATTGAGTTACAGTGTACCCATGCATGTGGGTAATCCAGGATTTTCAAGCTGTGGCTGATATTGTTGTTTCTGTGGGGCATGATTTCAGCAACCAGAGCTTCTGGATGACAGGGGTGTCAGTGGAAGATGCCTTCACTTACTCCAAAAAAACCTATATATGGGGGCTGGAATGGTAGCACAGTGGTAGGGCTTTTGCCGTGCATGTGACTTACCTAGGACAGACACAGGTTTGATCCCCAGCATTCCATATGGTCCCCGGAGCCAGAAGTGATTTCTGAGCAAAGAGCCAGGAGTAACTCCTGAGTGCTGCTGGGTATGCTCCTTTGCCCCTCCCCAAAGAAACAAATCAAACCAAAACAAAACAAAACAAAACGTCCTAGAGATGTCAGCCCAAAAACCAGAATACTCAGAATTTAAGTTGGTTTGGGATTTCTGCACAGCTTTGTGGTTGAATAAAGCTGGACCATTGGTGAAGTGGTGATCATGGGTGGTAGGTGCAGTTGGTATGGCTTTAGCAGTATGGGAACTTGGTTTGCCCTTTTTTCCTAGATTTCCATTTTCAGCTGTGTGACTGGTGTAACCATTATTTTTCACAGCTTTGCATGCGAATTTTTTGAGAATAGAATGAGTCTCTGGATCTGGCTGAATGCAAACATGGAGACAGTATTTGTTAATCTTTGTGTTATATCTCCTAGTACAGTTTTCTTTCAACAGTAGTTGACCAATAAATTCGATATCATTTTACTCAGTGCTATGAACTTGCAAAGCACATGGAAAGACAAAACAGAAGAAAATAAAATCTCAGTCTCTATAACAAAATTGTGCTGAGCAGAAGGGAAGTAGAAGAAGCAGGAAGAGGGGCTGATTGATAATAGATGCTAATGCTTTCTGTGCATTTGATGGATATTATGGTACGATATAGAGAACTGTCAAGATTAGAAGCTATATAAGTGAAACCTATTAAGTGGTTTAAACTGATATCATCACAATAACCAAGAAAATAAATTCATTTAAAAAGTTAGTTCAATGTCTTAACAGATACAAGACCAAAGAAAGTACAGATGGCAAATAGACATGAGAAACAATGTTTCATCATGTTTTTAAGAAATAAATATTAAAACAACAATGATACTACTTCATACCTTCTTGAATTGTCAAAATTGGAACTATAAAAGCATAAAGTGTTGCCAAGAATGTAGAACAGAACTTTTACACTTTGCTGGTGGTAATTGGAAACAGTAAAGCCACTTTGTATGACTGCAGGTTACTTGAAAATGAATTATTTTCTTAATTGACAATTCAGGGATTGTACCACTTGATAGAGGATCATAATAAGTCTACACAAGATTCTGTACTCAGATCTCTATAGCAGTTTTACTTCTACTGAATAACCCTTGAAAACTACCAAATTATACTTTAAAACATAAGTAGATAAAAACAGATAGTGGTACATTTAGAGCAGGGAACCTCAAACTTTTTAAACACAGGGCCAGTTTACTGTTACTCAGATCATTGGAGGGCAGGACTATAGTTTCAAAAGAATTATGAACAAATTATTATGGAAACTACACATATCTGGTTCACAAAAAATTGCCAGAAAAGAAAAGTAAAAAGTAAAAAAAAATACTGGGAACAAATACAATATTTAAAATTAAAAACAGTCAAGTTAAATCACCATACTCACCAGTAGTTCAGTAGGAGCTATGGGTCTGTTTTTAGCAGGACATAGTTTGAGGACCCTGCCCAAGACTGAAAGGAGGAGTTGAGAGACAGAGAGAAGAGTGCTGCACACATCCCATACATGCACATTGTGGGCCCTGGCCAAGTTGGCTGCTAAGCAGGACAAGCAGCTGTGGCAAAAACACATGACCAGCAAGATAAATGTCCTTAGCAGGCTGTATATGGCCTGTTGGCCATAGTTTAGGGACCCCTGATTTGGACAGTGGAATATCAACAAGCTCTATAAAGAAAGGAGCTAGTGATGTAGAAAAGTAGAGTGAGGGTTCTTAAATAAATATTGCTAAGTGAAAATGAAAATTTTGAAGAGCTAAATACGATATTTTCAACTCTACGGCATTGTCACTAAGACAGCACTATTGAGACATATGTCAGTGGTTGTCAGGGATGGTGGAGGTGGGGAGAGAAGAGTAGACAAAACAAAACAACTTTTAGTTTCAGAAAATACAATGTATAATAGTATAATGTTATATATGTCCATACAAATATTTGCATATATTCATACATTGCACAATGCAAAGACACTGCCCTATATTGTACTATGGAGGTTTTATAATATGATTAATAATGGCATGTTAAATAGACTTATTAACTATTAAAAAGTTATTGTTTTGTTAATTATTTTAATATTGGAGGAAGCTGTGTGTAAAGAATATTTGATAAATCATTGTCCCCTTTTATTGACTTTGTTGAAAATGATAAATTCCTCTAAAAAATACGTTTTCAAAAATACTCACAGAAAACAAACAATCCTATATAAGAAAATAGAAATATCCAGAACTCCTGAGTAGACATTTCTCTGAAGAAGACATGCAGATAATCAATAGAAAAATGAGAAATGCTGAAATCCAATTAATTTTATGAAAACTACATTCAAATATCACTTTATACCTGTGATAATTATTTTTATAAAAGTGATAAGAAATAACAATTCCTGTTAAAGGAGTGAGGTAGATAAATTTCTCATATGCTGTTGATGGGAATGTAAATTGATGCAATATCTATGGAAAAAGATAATCAAACTTTATTTGAAACCTAAAATTAAAGAAAAACATAATGCAGAACTATCAATACTAAGAATTTATAAAAACATTAATTTAATAAGATATATTATACTCCCTTATGATAACATTATTCACAATATCTGAGATACAAAAGTAAATTAAATATCCATCTAGATACAATGATTAAGTTGCGAAATGTATATATACATATTATATATATATATATATATATATATATATATATATATATACATGTGTACACATATATATGGATTGTGGCAGAATCTGGGGGAAGTTTGGCCTCATTACCTTGGCTAGGTCAAGTCCAAGGCAAACTAAGTCTACTTACAGAGGCCCAACCCTGGGTTGACCCCAAAGATGGCCAAGTCCAGGAAGATGTCCATCTCCTCTGAATGGATATACAATCATGACCTCCAACTGGCTGTGACAATCCCTGTATGGGGATAGGAGCTGGCTCACAGACATTGAGGTATAGGAATGAATGATAAACTGACCCTAACTGATCCAGACTGAACCAGGAACTAACCAGACTTCTTGTAACGTCCTATCCTGAGAAAAACAACACCATACCTATTTACCACATCCTTATCCTTAACCTTTATAGGAACTTGAGTTATTGGGAATTTGCAAAAATTATTGGAAAAGAGTGCTGCATTATTAAGGAGGCTTAATCATTTAATGACGTAAAGTCAGCTTCAGGGAGATTGACCCATGTGATGGCATACTAGTTCACCATTCATATATATGAGCCTCATTCTCTCCATGCTGCATGCTACAATACTTTGTCCAACTTTGCTTTTTAAGTAAAATGGGGAAGATGTGGCCAAGAGTAGAGACAGAACAGGGCCTTGTTGCACACCATAAAGGGGCCTACATCCTGCATTTCCCTAAACCTGATGTTAGCCCTTGGTTGGGCCTCTTGAGGCAGGTTTTGACTACCTTAGGCTTGATGCAGCCAAGGTAACAAGGTCAGAGATCCCCCAGATCCTGTCACAATGCATTGCTAGTTAAAAACATAAATTTATGTATTTATGTTTTTTTGTGACAGCCTGGAAGAAATTTGTGGTATTTTTTACTATGTGAAGTAAAAGTAAGACAATTGTCTGATACTCTTAAATGTGTAATATACACAACCAAAGCAAATGAAATAGCAAATACAGTATAATAACTCTTAGAGCTTGTTAAAAATATGAAAATATGGTAGATGGATGAATATGTAATGACGTGATCAAAGGATTAAATTTGGTAGTGTGAATGGCATTTGAATTTTGGTTGTATGTTATGAGTAATATACAGAAATGAATGTGTGACACTCTGAGTTTACTGTAAACCAACATAATAGAGCAGTGAAATTTTATTTCAAAATCATAATTGCACTGGAGAGATACATGTAATGAGCTTGCCTTGAAAGTGACTGATTGATGTTTGATCCTTAGTACTGCATTTGATATAGTCTCCAAAGCAATGCCAGGAGTGATTCCTGAGCTTGTATCTAGGAGAAATCCCTGAGTAGAGTCAGATTTAGGCTGTAAACTAAAACTAAAAGTAAAATGATGATCTCAGAAGAAAAGTCAACCCATGAAACTCACAGATACACTAGTGTTTGTACCAGTGTTTAGCTAGAAAATTCTGGGGCCTGCTTGGAGTGGGGTGGGCAGCCTCTGCCCTCCTCCACACTACTTGACGCCCCAGAAGCCACATCTAAATCCCATGGCTTCCCCTGAATAAATGTTACTGTCTCACTGATTCACAGGAAATCTCAAAAGAAACGCCAAGCCAATGAAACTCACAGACACATCAGTCTTCAAGCTAAAAATGTTGCAGCCATCTTGGAAGTAAGTCAGGCAGAAAACTGTTCCAGTTCGCAATTCCTGAATGGGAGACAACATAGACAGCCACAAAACATCACAAAACACAAAACATTCCACACGGAGCCCACTAAGCTCAACAAGTAAATATAATGGCCCAGAAAACTCAACTAGCATCAAATGGCTCAATAAATCTTCAGACAATGACTTTAATTACCCCATTGTGTGATACAACAACTCACTCCAATTTTCTTAGATTAAACTGTTTTTCTTTTAAATTGTAATTACTATTTTGTTGTAACAAGTAATCTAAAAGTTTATTTTTGCCTTCTAAGAGAGCAAGCTTGGAGACTGAGTGTGAAAGTAGGGACATTGGTGGCGAAAAGGTCATCCTTGGTAGCATTGGTCATGGAACACTGAATGTCTGAAACAACTGTATTGTGAACAAAGTTGTAATCTACTATATTAAATAAAGTTAAAAATTATAACATAAATAAAAATCCTCGGCCTACTAGGCTTCACTGCTTAATTTATCAAATATTAAAATTGTCAACATTTTTCAAACACTTATGAAAAAGTAGATGAAGTAAGAACTATAAAACTTATTTTACTATGCAATTATTACGGATGTCAAAAATACAAGAGAACAATAGATCATAATATTTTATAAAAATTGATTTTAGTGATCATCAAATACTAGTAAGCTAAGTTCAGCCACATATAAATTTAATCAAATCATATGTCATGACCAAATGGAATTTGTCATAGGAAAGAAATATAGCTTTAATATCTAGAAGTCAATATAACACACAATATTAATAAAGCTATATGATTATCTCAGATATTGAATAAAATATTTGACGAAAATTTGGCCTATTTCATGATAGAATTACACATATAATGAATGTATATATTTTCAAGATGGCCAGAGGGCATTAGTGAAAACTTAACAAAAATTAATATCGGATGTCAAAGATGAATACCCTCAAAGATCAGGAACAAGATTCACTGTTGCTGAATGTTTACTGTTGTCATTTATATTTATATGTATTGGAGGCTTTAGAAAAAGAAAAAAAGTTAAATAAAAACTATACATATTGTAGAAGTAAAACTGTCTCTTCAGATGACAAAAGTTTCATATGGAGAAAAATTTAATGAACTACCTAGTTGAGCTTATTAACTAGTATATGTCTTTAAAATAAATTCATTAAATTTTTCTCCATATGAAACTTTTGTCATTGCAGTGAAAAACTAAAGATAAAATTAATAAACTGATGAAAATAATATGAAAAAGTGAAAATAAACCAAGTAATAAATAACATAGGAGCAAAAATTATATTTTAACACTACCATAAATTTGGCAAGGTTTAAAAAATGCAAATCATTTCATATTCATTTACCCAGTTACTACATCTTGTAAAAATGATAAAAACATGCTAAATTTTATCTGTTAATTTAATTCAAAATCCAACCAGCTTTGAAAAATTAAGCAATAGAAACCCAAAATTCAGATGGCTTCCCAAGAATAGCCAACACAATTTTGTAGAATGGCAAAGAAGCACTTACATTTTTATATTTTATTCATAACATTGTAGAATTACCATTAGTATAGGTATAAAGATCAATATAGTAGAACTGATGTTGAGAAATAAATCCATTTATTTATGCATCTGATTTTAACAAGAACATCAAGACTATTCAATGGGAAATTTTTTTTTACAGAATTGGTTTTGAGTCACCTGAATACCCACATGCAAAAGACTATGTACCTTGATATTATATCTTTTATAGATATGACCTGCATATCCAAGTTAAAACCACCAAACTCTTAGACTATATAAAACCATATTTTTGCTTTGATACATATTGATGTATTTTAGATATGCCCAAAATAAGTCTGAACAATAAAGTAAAATAGAGAATTGAGTTTCATAAAAACTCAAAACATTGTTCCAAAAGAAATACTTGAGACAAGTTTCATAATGAATTAAAATACTTCATATTATGCATCTAGCATGTAACTTCCATGTAAAATACGTAGAAGTTCTAGAACTCAATAGTTTAAGGGTATATTCCAGTACATTTGGATTAAAAAATCCAATTGTGCACTTCTCCAAAGAAGATATACAAATAGTGTGTAACAAAAGCTGTTTAATCATCATGAAAATACATATCAAATCCAAAATGAAATATGCCTTCACAGACAATAATATGGCTAGCACAAAATGAGATTGTCTGTGCTGGCATATATATGAGGATACTGGAATAATAATAAACTGTGGTGAAAATGTACAATTGTGAATTAACTGGATAAATTTCTCTACTTTAAATAGCTAAACAGAATTATTATTTTATCCCCTATTTCACACATACATGTATGCAAAAAAATAGCACTATGCACACACATGAAAAATTGCACAGTATTTATGTAGTATCTTTCACAATATTAAAAAAGAAAAGTTTTACATGTTCATCAGTGGAGAAATGTATAAAATGTCTTTCCATAAAATTAAAAATTATCCAATGATAAATTTATATTAAAATTAAATCCATATAGTATGCAGCACCTATAAACCTTGAAAACATATTAAGTAAAATAAGTCCAATAACAAAATAAGGCTTATATATACATTTTACATATAAAGAGCATATTCACAAGGTTATAGGAAGAGAAAATTATTGGTTTAAGGGTGATGTTATTAAGTTGTTAAAACCTCTATGGTATATTTTTATCAGGAGGATTAAAATATTCTAAATTTTAGTATGATGATGATTGTGTAATTCAATATCCCGAAAACTTAACAATTGTGTGCTTTAAACGGTATATTAAACTGTGTGCAAATTGTATCTCAATAAAGCTGTTGAAAAAATATAAATGACCTTC
>PVKC010048076.1:0-10957 GCA_004027635.1 Crocidura indochinensis | reverse complement strand
GATTGTTTTTGGACCACAACTGATAGTATTGGCTCTATATTCAGGGTCACTTCTGGTGGGGCTCAGGGAGAGTATCTGAGGTGCCAGGGATTGAACCCAGGTCAGCTGCATGAAATTCTAGGCCCTCAGTAAAGATTTTCTGGGTTGAGAGCCAACCAGGAATATGGAGTAATTGCTATTACATTAATAAAAGGAAAAAGACAGTAAGGAGAATGAAAGATAGTATAGGAGTTAAGACACTTGCCCTGCAGTAGTCCATCCTGATTTGATCCCTGGCATGTCACCTGAGCATTTCCAGGAGTGATCCTAAACACAGAGCCAGGACTAAGTGTGGCCTCAAAACAAAAGCAAC
Organism: Crocidura indochinensis; assembly: GCA_004027635.1. Lineage (NCBI taxonomy): Eukaryota > Metazoa > Chordata > Mammalia > Eulipotyphla > Soricidae > Crocidura > Crocidura indochinensis. The sequence continues at coordinate 10,605 of PVKC010048076.1, read as the reverse complement.
AGTGGGGCCAGAGCAATGATACAGAAGGTAGGGTGTTTGCCTCATATGAGGCCAACTCAAGTTCTATCTCCAGCATCCTGATTGGTTTCCCAAGTACTACTGGGGTTAATTCCTGAGTGCAAAGCCAGGAATAACCCCTGAGCACTGTGAGTATGGTCCCAAACCAAAACAAGGCAAAATGAAAGGGGAAGATGGAGTGATAATACTGTTGGGTAGGGTATTTGCTTTGCAGATGGCCAACCCAGATTCGGTCCCTGGCAGCCTGTATACAAAGCCAGGAATAGTCCCTGAGTACTATCAGGTTAGATCCAAGACAGACACACCCCCTTGCCCTCTACCTACCCCCCACAAAACCAAGAAAGAAAGAAATGGAATAAAAAGATGGTCTACACCCCTGGATATCTGGGACTCAGGACACCTGGCAGAAGCAGGGGTACTTGATCTAGCCAGTGAGGACTGGGAGCCACTACTCTTCCCAGTTCACGTCTTACTGTTCTCCATCCTCCCTTCTCCCTATTTTTTCTTCTTTCAAGCACCTCCAGTTAAAGGGAAAAGGAGATCCTCAGAGGAAGGTGATCCCCAAGACCCATCTGTATCCCCTAAGCTTGATGATGAGCAGAGCAGGAGCCAGAGCCCAGTCCAGCTGGAGGTGAGTGTGGCGATCCCTGTGGGGATGTCCCCAGCCTCTACAAGCCCCACAGTGAGCATGGAGCCTCCACCCAGCTTCACAGCCTCAGTCTTAGGTGGGGTAAAGGTAGCTGAGGGCAGTCCTATCCTGGTGTCACCCACTTTACACCCCTCACCCACGTCCCTCTATCTGAGCACACTGCAGCCCCTCTGCCGAGCATGTTTGAGCCCATTTTCTCAGAAGCATGAACTCTGCAGCCAGTCATTCCAGCTGTTTGCTTGGATGGCACTAATGGGAGTGGAATCTGGATTTATGTAGAAAATTGGCTGAAAAGTGCTCGCCTAGACTCAGAAAGGATGGGGAGAGAAGAGCTACCTCAAGGAGGCACATGTGCTACCTGCTTTACCTCATGGCCCTGTGGGCTGTGAGACCAAACGTGGTACAGGAGGGAAAGGCTGTGGGGCCAAGGTTTCCCGCACTGGCTCTGTTCACGCTGATGGCCTCGGATGTCTTCCTGGTGCTTGGAGTCTCCCCAGGCAAGATCTGAAGCCACTGTCCTGTTCTGAGCTACAACCCAGAAACAGCCTCTATTACCCTCTCAGAACAGAAGTCTGCCTGTGTATGTGCCCAGAGAAACCCAGCAGCCAGGCTGCAGGTCTGAGGCTGGGGGCACAGGTGCACAGAATGCACCCAACACCTTAGTTCCTTCTTCTTGGATGCCTGGTACCTGTAGGAACTGTCCAGGACAGGCATTCAGGAGCCAATGTGATACACTCAGCAAGAGAAAGAAGCACACTGGGCCTGAAAAGTGGCCTGGGCGTAGTGGGGCCCCCAGCTCAGGTCCTAGACTTGGAGCACTGACCTCTGTGCCTTCTGGACCCCAGAGACACTCCAACCCAGAACAGAGGCAGGGTGCTGGGGGCTCTTGAGAACCTGGGGCCATGCTGCCAGTGGCTTCTGCCCATCCCTGGCCACCCTGGGGCATGACTAGGGCCTTATCCCAGTGCCTCCTGTTCTTTCCCTAGGACTCCCCTGAGGCAGGCGGGGAGCGGGAGGAGGAGCAGGCCTTCCTGGTCAGCCTCTACAAGTTCATGAAGGAGCGACACACGCCCATCGAGAGGGTGCCCCATCTTGGCTTCAAGCAGAGTGCGTCCCTGGGATGCAGGCAGGGAGGGGGGCCCTGCAGGGGACCCCAAGTAGGCAGGGCATGGGCAGGAACCTCAGCTCAGGGTTACCCTGGCCACTGCTCGCCCCTTGGCGTTGCACATGGAAGGGGAAGCTCCCAGCACCCCCAAGCAGAGGGCTGGTAGTGGGCGGGCCAACTTCCATTCTTGCTGACTTCTGGGTCCCATGCACAGGCCCAGGGAGGCCTGGGAACCCACAGTGACCTTATTGCTGTGAGCTGCTCCACTCCCACCTCCCTGCAGAGCCTGACATGGCCCTGCCCTCTCTTTCCAGTTAACCTGTGGAAGATCTACAAGGCTGTGGAGAAGCTAGGGGCCTATGAACTGGTAAGGTTGGCCCCTGTGAGTACTTTCCTACTTTCCTGTAGCTCCGCTAGGAGAGAGGGGAACCCTGAGAGCTAACAGTGCCTGGAGGCAGAGGCAGGCTTGGGGGGAGGGTCCAATTTCTGCCAATGCTCTGATGCCTAGAGCAAGTCATCTTCCCATCTGGCTGCTCCCCTGCCCTGCCTGTTGGAAACTGCTGTCCCAGCAGCAGGCAGGGAGGGAGAACTGGCTGGTGAGCAGGTTCCCACTGCCTGGTGCAGCAGCTGCCAACTTGCAGTGTGCCCTGCCAGTCCCTGCTGCAGGGCCTGAGCCTCGGGACTAGGCCAGGCCTTCACCTGGTGCTCTTGCAGGTGACTGGCCGGCGCCTCTGGAAAAATGTTTATGATGAGCTGGGAGGCAGCCCGGGCAGTACCAGCGCCGCTACCTGTACTCGCCGACACTACGAGAGGTACAGGTGGGGACAGCAGATGGCAGCAGAGGGTGGGCACACAGGAACAGTGGCCTACATGCAGGTCCCAGCTCCTCAGAGGCCCCCACACACACACCGGCTAGGCGGAAGTGGCTGGGGAATAAAACATGGAAGACCTGGTGGGTGTGAGGATCCCCTGCATTGGCTTTCCTTGGACACATCCTGCTCCTTATCAGGCTGGTCCTACCATACGTGCGGCATCTGAAGGGGGAGGAGGACAAGCCACTGCCCCCTTCCAAGCCCAAGAAGCAGTACAAGATGACCAAAGACCTCCGTGGGGACAGCAGTACTGTGGAAAGGCTCAGGAAGACCAAAGAAGAGAAGTTGGGAAGGCAGGTGAGCTGTGAACCCTGCTGGGATGCCCCCACTGGCTGTGGACCTCCCTGACCTGGAGGCAGAGTGCAGTGACAGAGGCATGTTTTCTGCCCACAGGTAGCCAGTGAGCACTCTGGGATATATCCTCAGGATCTGTCCAACAGGGATGAACCCCTCTAGTAGCTCCTGGAGGCAACCCAGGGTCCTGGTGTGGGCAGGCCAGCAGGCGGGGTACAAGGCTTCTCTCATTCCAGGTGCTGCCAGAAAAGAGCAAAGCAGAAGCCGCCACCAACCCGGTCCTGCTGTCCAGCTTAGAGCCCACCAGGGAGTGCATGGAGCAGTCAGGCCCCAGCTCTGGGCTGTCTCTGCCCCATGTCAGTGCCAGCGACTGCCCTGAGGCCTACAAGCGGCTCCTGTCCAGCTTCTACTCTAAAGGGACACATGGCATAATGTCCCCACTGGCTAAAAAGAAACTCTTGGCCCAGGTGAGCAAGGCTGGGGCCTTGCAATGCTGGGAAGAGAGCTGCCAACATGGGGCAGAAGGCCCTCCCAGGAAACTCCTGGAACCCTCAGTAATCTGCTCTCCAGAACGTCCCCCGAGCCCAGGTGGAGTGACAGAGAGAGTTGGGCAGATGCTGGGCACTCAGGAAGCACTGCAGGGCCCTGGGCGCCGCCCTACAGAGGAGGCACCCATGGGCCTGGGCCTGCCTTCCCCCATCTTCACCAATCGTATCCACACCTGCCCCACCAAGGTGCTGAAGCCGATCAGCCAGCGCCCCCAGGACTTACCCCATCTCAAAGATGGGGTGTTGATAAGGCCTTGCAGCAAAGAGGGGCCACAGCTTGTGTGGGGAGGGGATGCCAGCCGCCCTTCTGCCTTCCACAGAGGTGGCTCCAAGGACAGCAAGCCCAAGCCCAAAGCCTGCTGGGTGTCCCCTATGGCCAAAGCCCCTGTGGAGAGCCCTCCATCCCTTCCTGCCTTCCCTGGCAGCAAGCGCCACCTGGAGGAAGGTGTTACCCATGGGGCCAAGAAACTATGGGCTATGTCCCCCTTTATAAAGGAGGTGGATGCCAAGGAGTGTGAGGCCAAGACTATAGGGCCCGGCCTGGCTGTTTCCTGCCTGCTGGGCTCAGCTCTGGGACCTGCCCTCCCCGAGGCCTACAGGGGCACCATGCTGCGATGGCCACTCAACTTTGCCAGTAGCCTGGATCCCTTGAAGGGCCAGGGCCAGGCCTCCCACCCCTTCAGTCCTCTGGTCATCCCTGCCTTCCCAGCCCAATTGCTAGCCAACACTGCACCCTCGACCATGACCACTGGACTGCAGCACTTATCCCCGGCCTCTTTTGACAGTGCTTTCCACCACAGACTATACCCAGGCTCTCCTGCCTGGCATGTGCCGCCTGCCACAGCCTATGCTGCACCTCACTTCTTTCACCTCAACACCAAGCTGTAAACCTACTTACTTGTGTGGAAGGGGTGTGACTTAAGCTGTCAGGTGCTGCCGGGGACTTGGGACTGAGCTGTCCTGGGGTAGGTTTGGCTAGGCCCCGGGGCCTGGGCTGGAAATGGCTTATCTCAAAGTAGCTGGGGCCTCTGTGTGGTTAAGTCTTGGGAAGGAGGCCATGCAGGGCTGGTGGCTCCCTGCTAGGCTCCTAAGCAGTGACCAAGATTGAGGCACAAGAAGCAGGAAGCTATGTAGGGAGAATCTAATAAAGGAGCAACGTTAATGCCCAGCCCTGAGTATCTGTGCTGTGGGCCTCCAGAGGCAACGGGCAATAAGCAGGGGGCCAGAGACCATGATGGGACACTAGGCCCTTCCAGGGCTTGCTTGTCTTCAAGCAAAACCTGAAGCCAAACAACCTGCTGGTCCTGCAACCCTGACCCAGTGTCCCACCATGGATCGGCCATCTCTGCTGATTGTGCTGGTGGAAGCTGGTTTGATCTGTGCTAGCAATGGACAGACTTTGGGTCCACTATTCAGCCCATCCCTGCTTGCCCCATTTGTCAACCACAGCAGGGGCAACTGGGCAGTGTAGAGGGGGAGTCAGTCTGAGAGCCATATGGTGCTTGTGGTCTTGGGCCCATCTTGACTCTAACTACCTTTCCCCCACTCTAGGAAGCACTGTAGATACCTGTCTCAGTTGGGGGAAATCCCTTTTCCAAACCTCCCCTTCCCTGGAGTTGAATCCCAGTGAGACCCTGGGTAAGCCACTGCTGTGGTGGTCTTGGCCTGTAGGTGTCTCTGGCCTGCACTAAACCTTACCCTGCTGCCCATGCATTCCCACTCCAAGCTCAGGCTGTGAGACAAGACTTGAGATACTCTCTGAGTAAGAGGATAACAAACCCTTAATCAGGGAACATGCCACCTGCCTGGCACAGAGGGTAGCTGCAGGGCTAAAACCATCCCAACCAGCCTCCTGTTTCCAGGAGTCTCCTGTGGAAAGAAGGCTTAGCCAGGCTAAGCACCCCACCCCAGGCCAGGACAGAAGTCCAGACTCTGCAGAGACTTCCTGCCTCCCTCCTGGGAAAAGGACCTTGATTCCTGAGTCTCCCTGACTCATGCATGTACCCTCAGTGTCCAACCCTCAGCCTCTGGACTCAGCTGGACAAGGGGGAACAGGGAACTGAGTGTGGGGCCATAAAGTTAGGGGAGTTAGGGGTCAGACACTCCTGTACCCTGCAGTGTGCTGGGAACTGACTGAGGAGGAATAGTGTCACCTGTCCTAAGGTGGGGCAGAGTCACAGGGGAATAGGATGGCACAGGGACTTCTTGCACAGAAGTGGTGCCTGAGTCAGCAGGATTTGGGCCCAGAACAGAGTCAAAATAGTGGCGCCCTCTGGAGGTCATTTTGTGGACTATCCTAGCTGCACTCTGAGTCCTAAAGGGGTAGAGATATAGGAAGATGCAAGCTTGAGCGGGCCATGCTTTGTGGAAACCTCTGTGTTCTGTCATGCACATGTCCTTGCCCTATTCACTAGTCTAGGAAAAAGCATGATGCCCATTTCCTGATAAGCAAACAGCTCTGAGGACTGGAGGCCCAGATATGGCTGAGCTGACAGACTGTGGTAGGCAGTCTCCTGGGCTCTCCAGCCATAAGTGGCTAGCATCTTGCCTCTATACTGCCTGGTTGCTCAGGCACCCTCAGGCCACCAGGGCTGGTAGAGCACTTGGCTTTGGGATATAGACAATGCTTTTCTTATCAGGAAGTGAGTTAAGTGTCCCCAAAAAGTGGAAGTTTGAAGCAAAAAGGGGAATGAGATTTCTAAGAATGAGTGGGTGCAAGACTCACTAGAAGGCTGATGATGGTGAGTGGGAAATACCTGAGTGCTAGAGTGACTGATGCATGAGAGGGGCCTATGGGATCCAAGGAGAAGGAGCAAGAAATCCAGGACCGGAAGATGAGAGGACAGCAGATTCAGATGATGGCGCTAAGAAAAAAATACTGCAACATCCCAGGGCCATTGGTGTGTTGGTGGAGCAAGTGTGAGATTCATTAGGGGGAGCTGTTGAAGTGCAAGTAGACACCCTGGAAGACTCCCTGAATAGAATCTGCATGGAATCCAGCCATCACTGAAAGAAGCCCCCAGAAACTTCCTGTAATCCCCCCCAAACAACAGAACACTGGGTGGTTGTGTGTAGGACGTGCTTGTATGAGGACCTGGGCTCCTTCCCAACACCTCAAAAACCTTTCACGGAAAGGGGGGGAGGGGACTTACAGATGCCTGGGCCAAGGCAAGGATGGGGGGGTTGAGGGGGCTCAACCAGTGGTATTCATAGGTTACTCCTGGCTCTGCATTCAGGGATCACTCCTTATGGAGAATGGGGGAACATATGTGGTGCTGAGGATTGAACATGCCATGTTCCAACATGCCAGGCAAGCAGCTTATCTACTGAAGGTTCTCTATGGTCCCTCAAGATTGACCTTGCCGCCTCTCAACAGGAGCTCGATGGAAACAGGATCTGGAAGCCAGAGTCCACATGGGGGCAGTAGGGAGCCAAGTAGGCAGGAAGGGCAGCTCCTTTAAGGATTGTTAACCCCAGCTGCAACTGTCGAAGGTGACTGAAGATATGTTGTACCATTATTTTTTAGGGACTGGGAGAAAGCTCAAAAGTTTATGTGGGTTTTTGTTTGGGGGGGACACACCCAGAGGTTATTCCTGGCTCTGCACTCAGTAATCACTCCTGGTATTCTCAGGATACTATATGGGATGCTGAGAATAGAACCTAGGTCAGCAACATGAAAGGCAAGAACTTTACCAGCTATACTATCACTCCAATCTGAAAGCTCAAGTTTGGAGTACATGCCTTGTATGAGCGAGACCCCCATTCAGTCCCTGCAACTTATCTGTTCTCTTCAGCACTGTGGGAAATAGAGGGCCCTGGTGACACCACCTTCCCAGGCCTGAAGAAACTATTGCCCCAGCTCCTTGAGCTCTGCTTAGGGGACTCCTTCCCTACTATCCCCAAAGATTTTGCCTGCATGTAAAGAACAAGAGATTTCACATTAAAAAAAAAAAAAAAAACCTTTAGTCAGGGGCCGGAGAGATAGCATGGAGGTAAAGTGTTTGCCTTGCACGCAGAAGGTCAGTGGTTCAAATCCCAGCATCCCATATGGTTCCCTCAGCCTGCCAGGAGCGATTTCTGAGCATAGAGCCAGGAGTAACCCCTGAGCACTGCCGGGTGTGACCCAAAAACCAAAACAAAACAAAACTTAAGTCAGGTTGGAGTGATAGATGGCACCGCAGGTAGGGCATTTGCCTTGCATGCAAGTTAACCCAGGCTGATCTCCCGGCATCCCATATAATTCCCCGAGTTGGCCAGGAGTAACTTCTGAGTGCAGAGCCAGAAGTAACCCCTGAACACCAACAGGTGTGGCCCAAAAACCAAACAACACAACCAGCCGTGGTGACCTGTTTGAATTTCACTGTAACGGCTTTCAAGCACCTTCCAGAGTGGCCCTTGAAGAACCTCTATACTGCTGGCATGCTTCAGGTAATTCCAAAAACCAGTGGTTGGGGCTGACAAGAATAGCCATTTTCATATCTAACACCCCCAGATCTTCTGTATTCCACATGGGAAAGACCCATTCCCTTCATTAAACTTAAATATAATGGGCCAGAAAGATAATACAGGGGTTAAGGCACTTGCTTTGCATGTGGCCAACCCCATCAGATCCCCTGAGTATCACTGAGTGCAACCTCTGAGCAGTCAGGATTAGTCCCCAGCAGCAATGATTGAGGGTCAAACCCACTCTCTCCCCAAAATATTTAGTTGTAAGGCATCTCTTTGAAAAGTCAAACTTGGGCTGGAGAGAGAGCTCAACAAACTGAGCACATATGCTGAGTGCAGGAAGCCTGAGTTCTATTTTTGGCACCACATGGTCCCTCAAGTATCAGCACAAGTGACGCCTGAATGCCAAACCAGTAGTCCTCAGCATTTCTAGGTGTGGGACAGTAGCTAATAGGACAGGAATATAGAGATTAGTGTGGTCCCTATGCAAGGATTATACATAGATTTGTGAAGCAGTCTGTATTTAAAAAAAAAAAAAAAGTAAGAATGCCTCCTGGGCACATGGAAGCCTGACTTGACCCTGGTCACTGTATGGTTCCCTGAGCACTGGCAGGTATGTCCCCAAAACCTAAACCAAATTATTAATAAAGGTTGTTTTGTTTATTTTTGGTTCACACCCAGAAGTATTTAGAGCTTACTCTGACTTCACACTCCATAGGAACTGGTGGTACTCAGGGGACCCGGGACTAAATTCAGGTCCATGGGATCATTCCTTGGAGATGAGCAGTGGGTGAGCAGGTTGCCACTGCCTTGCTATGGTTCCCCCACCCTCATGGGCCCTGACTGTCATTCCCCGGCCGATGAAGACAGAATCAGGAACATAAATTGGAAGTTTTCCTTCTGCCTGGAAATCTGCTTGGGGAAAGCTCCTGGGGTTTCCAGAGGAGGCAGGTAGAGCAAAGAGAGCCCTGGCCATTGTCCCAGGTTAGGGGCAGGCAGTGCAGGCAGCAGCCAGAAAAGGTTCACCCTGGGACCCTGAGATAAAGGACACACATGGCCCACAGAAACACTCCCAGCATCCAGGCCTCTTCCGGAAAACCAGTGTCATCTGGTATAGCTAGTGGTAGTCACTATTCATCCCTGCTTGTCAGCTTGTAAAAAGCGGATGGTCAGGGGGAGAGGGATCATGGGAACTCTAGGTAGAGGTCTCAAAGACAACTTGCCTACCATTACCCCTCCTAGTTAGCTCCTGTCTGCCTGTTCCTTCTTCCTGACATTTGGAATTTGTACTCCTCCCTTCCTTAAGGGAAGAGTGTGGGGAGCAATGTCAGATTGGGCAGTCAGAACAGACTGTGGACCCACACCCACAGAATTGGAATTTGGGGGCTTTCCTTGCAAGTCAAAATGTCAGTTCAGACCAAAGCAGAGAGCATCTTCCTAGCTTGAGTTGCAGAAAGAGCTGATCTCTAGGCCATGAAATCCCATGCCCCCTTTATGGGGCTCAGCCACGCTGGTAGCCAGAGAGCTGATGCCCCTCTTACTGAGGCTTCTGCTCCCACCGGTAAGACATATTTGTCCTTGACACAGTCCCCAAGGCAGACTTGCCACCTCACAGGAGTGTGCCCACCAGGGACACAGTCCTGGAGGTGAAACCAAGTGAATCACCTGGTACTACATTACTTGACTCTTATCTGGAAGTGGTTCATTATCATCTCTAGGGTCATGGCAGTTGTTTAAAGTGCTGTGTACAATGGAGTTCTGGACAACTGGGAACCAACCATCCCTTCCTTCCCCACAGCTCTGAAACAAAGCCCCCTATTTTTGGATTTAGGGTCAACCCAGCAATGATCAAGGGTTACTCCTGATCACCTGCACTCAGAATATAGGTGCAGTGGTGCTCAAGGCCATATGAGATGCTGGGATTTGAACCTGGGTGACTGTGTAAAAAGCACCCTCCCTGCTATACTATCACTCCTGCTCCTGAAACAAAGTCCCTTTATCTATTTTTTTTTAACTCAGCAGTGATAATAATGTAGATAAGGAAAAAAAGTTCACTTTTGACAGCATATACCATAACAAGAACTTTATAAAGTGCAGCACATGTGCTCACTGGGCGTGTGTTCCACATGTGTTGTCTGGGTACATGGTGCCCAAGTACACATTGCCTATATTTCCTCTCCTGAGATGTCCACTTTTGTACTTTCCTATTTTCATGATGAATTGTGTACCAGGGCTTTGAAGCAGCCTGCATTCTCTCTTCTCAAATTTTTCAAATAAAACTTGATTTTACTCCTCTGCTTTAAAAAAATAAAAGGTATAATGTTGGGACCAGAGCATAGCACAGCAGTAGGGCATTTGCCTTACACATGGCTAACCCAAGATGGACCTGGGTTTGATCCCCAGAGTCCCATATGGCACCCCAAGCCAGGAGCGATTTCTGAGCACATAGGTAAGAGTAACCTCTAAGCATCACCGGTGTGCCCCCCACGCCCCAAAAAAGTATAATGAGCTTATGTTTGGTTCAACACTTGGCAGTCATATCAGACGGCAGTGCTCCAAAGATAGGGAATAAGCACACTTGAGAGGTTCAGGGGATTTGCCTCTTAAGCAGTGCTCAGCTCAGAAAGCAGGATTCGGGGCCGGAAAGATAGCTTGAAGGTAAAGTGTTTGCCT
>PVKC010048075.1:0-10960 GCA_004027635.1 Crocidura indochinensis | reverse complement strand
GGAAACGCTATAGTATGTTCAAAAATGATCACATTAACTTACATTATCACCTACAGAGCACAATAGTTCCATTTCTAAGCACCTTCTCTAGGACTTGTTATTACTGCGTTTGAAAGTAAATCATTCTCATCGTCTCAAGTGCTATCTCATTATGATCTTAATTTGCATTTCTCTGGTCTTTCATGGTGAACAGTTTTTCCTATGATTATTGACCATCTGTAACTACTCTTTTTATTTGGGGGGGGGTCACAGTCAGTAGTACTCAGGTCTTATTCTTGACTCAGAGATCATTCCCGGAAGTGCTTGGGGAACCAATGGGATGTCAGGAAGTAAACCTTAGTTGGCCACAAGTAAGGTTAGCACCTTACCAATCGTACTATCTCTCTGGTTTACTCATTTATTTTTTAGAGAAGTATCTATTTCAATTTTCTGCTCATTAAGTTTTTTTATGTTTTGATAATAAGTTATATGAGCTCTTTACATATCTTGGGTTTATCTTTTATCTGATGTAGAATGTGCAAATATTTTCATTCATTTAGTAAGTTGTCATTTCTATTCTGTTTATATTTTCTTTTTCCAAAACTTTCAACTTAATATTGTCTCAGTTACTTAGCTTTACTTTTATTTTCCTTGCTGTTGTGGTAAAAATGTTTAAGCTAAAAAATATTGCTTCTGGAGAAAATAAAAACAAAGGAATTTATGGGTTATTTTTTCTGCCTGATCCAAAGTCCTGCACTCTCGCGTTTTTCTGTTTATAAAAGCACTGTCTTAACTCGCATTTGTTCAGTCTAAAACCTTATAAATAATAAGTTGAGAAGTCTTATATCCAAAGCCACTGATTTTTAGTAATTGGTTACTCTTAGAGAAAGTAGTTAAAATTGGAAATCACAAAAGGTATAGCTGCACAGTCTAAGTTAATGCATATATGGGTACATTTATGGCCAATTTCATAAGTAAAACCTTGGACTGCATTTTAATATCCCCTTTCTCCCCAAAGCAGTAGAACAAAGACTGTTGAAATAAAGACTATTTTATATAAATCTGTGTGTATATTAATCTATCTGTGAATGATAGACTGATACTATTAGACCAGAATTACTTTTATTTTGACTTGTTGTTGTTTTTATCCTCCCTTTCTGGTAGGAAAATGAATGCTGCTCTAGGTGCTCAGGACTAATGTATCGAGACAAGGCACATGCTCAGTGACTGAGTTGCAGCCAACGCCCAAGTAATCTTTGTGCTCTGTACTGCAAAAACCTATCTCAGTTGCATCACTCATCACTTCTACTTTTGGTTTTTTCAAAGTGGAACACGAACTTGACACTTGGGTAGTGCTCTATATGCAGGACACCTCTAGATTTCAGTGACTTTTTCTCTTACAGTTATCTCACCCATATCTCATGTATTTAAAAATAGCATCTAGCTTTGAATTGACTTTTTTTTTCTTTTACAGAAAGTTAAACTTTTTAATAGTGCTTACAGATTTTGTTGGTTTACCTCAATTTGAATTATTTTCTCTAAAGAGATTATAAAACTGATTTACACTGATTTGGGAAACCCCCAAATGATTCCAGTGATGATAATAAGTAATAATAATAATAATAATGATGATAATGATAATAAGTAATCTGGTAGCAGCTGGAGTGTGTAGGTAGAGAAAAGGCAGAGTGCTTGTTAATCTGACTGGTAAATTTTCTGAAGAAAAATCATATTGTGTATGTACTACAGAATGTTGGAATTGGGGCCCGAGAGTCTTGCCTTGCATGTTGTTGACCAGGGTTCAATTACCAGCACCCATATTGTTCCTGAGCTTGCCAGGAGTGATTCCTGAGTGCATAGTCAGGACACCATTGAGTATGGCTCAGAACCAAAGCAAAACAAAATAATGTTGAAGTTCTTTCATTTTACTTGCAAAATAAATCCCTACAATTAGGAACACATTCACTTATGAACTTGAAGAGAATTTGTACACCTTTGTTGTACAAGTTGAATGAATAAAACTAGCTCAGAAAGTCAATTGCTAAGATTTCACGGAATCAACCTCACCACAGTCTTCACCTGTTCCTGAAAAATTATTTTTTCTGCACTTAAAAAATGAAATTCATAGTAATATATGTTTACATTGTCCAGGGAGGGAACATGCCATATTCTTTGGAATGATGAAGATAAACTTAGAGTATTACAGAAAAGTTCTATGCTCCTCTTAATAAGTAGATTTGGATGAGTTTAACTTTGAGATTTCAATGTACCTTTACAACACCAATGTAGATAATATATAGCTCAATGGGCTGCAGAGCATCCATTTATTCCTAGCAACACATAGTCCCCAGTTTTCACCACTTTTAAGCATAGAGTCACTGCTAGATATGGCCCCCAAACTGAAAACAAAATATATGCAGATTTAGCTTAAATTTTTATGACAATTTATATATAAATATTTATTAACCTTTTCATCCATCAAAATACTAATTTTAATGAAATGTCTTAAATCTTCAAAAATGCTTTTTATTCCTCTCTTTTGGGGAAAGGAGGAGATCACACTAGTGGTATTCAGTGATCTATCCTTATGGGAGGGACTTGAGGGACCATATGTGATGTCAAAAATAGAACCCAGGTTGGCCTTGTACAAGATAAGTGCCCTACCCACTCTGCCCACCCCCAAATGCTTTATTTCTCAGAGGATTCTCACTAAATTACTTGTTATATTTGAACAAAGTCAGCTCAAAGACATTTAGTATTTAAAATAATTTATTTTCACCTAAATAAAAACATAATATTTATATTAGTTAGGTTAAGTTAGTACTATAAGTCCAGCTAGTGACATACTTCACCTTCTTCTAAACTAATGAAAATATTGCCATCAACCAAGAACTATGCAATTTTCTTTTTTCCCTAGACTAGATATCAATGCAAAATTATTTAAGAACTATTTCTGGGGGGCCTGTTAGAGAACTTAAACACTTGGTGTCTTCACAAGGCTACTTAGAGAAACAAGGCTCACACTGATGAAAAGATTTTTTTATACTGCAGTTCAGTATAAAACGAGTGGTACAGAACATAATCACTGAACCATCTGCTTTGCATAGTTTATTATGCACGAAGAAGTGGTTTCAGGCCAAAGAAACAGTACAGTGAGTAGCATGCTTGCTTTGCAGGTACTCAACCTAGTTTGATCCTCAGCGCCCTATATGGTTCTCCAACCCCCACCAGGAGTGATCCTTAAGTGCAGAGCCAGACATAAGCCCTTAGCATCACTGGGTGTGTCCCCCAAACATAACAAAACAATGCAAAAAGAACATGTTTCAAAATCAGGACATTTGGGGGAGGGCATTTGGGAAAATGAATCCCAAAGAGTAAGAGGAACTTAAACTGTGCAAGGGAGAGAAGTCAGGGTGGAAAGGAAAAGACCTGAAACATTATGTTAAAGGGCAGGCTACACATTAACAGACAGAGCATTGAGTAGAATTGTGTGTGTGTGTGTGTGTGTGTGTGTGTGTGTGTGTGTGTGTGTGTGTGTGTGTGTGTGTGTGTGTGTCCTTAAAGTCTTTCTTTATCTGGATAGATCTTCACTTCTTCAAAATCTTATCTTTACAATAATGCTCTTTGGTTAAACTTCTTTTCTTTCCCAATCCAAGAATATCTGTTAATTGAGAAGTAATTAAACTGTAAAAGATCCAAAAGGGTGTTGATGCAAACCTAGGAAGCATAAGTCAGGCCTCAGGTGTGATTTCTACCAGCATCAAAACAAGGGGAGCCCTAAAGAAGCAGTCGAGGCAGTGGTTGAACTGAAGTAAGAGGTGAAGTTTTAGATCACTCCTAAATTGATCTCGTCAGTTCTTTACAGGTGGGCAAAAGTCTTCTGACAGAAGGCTGCAATGTAGGGGGTCTGCTGTGTTTGTATGTTTGTTTTTTAAGGGGTCTGGCAAGTGACAAAATTGCTGAGTCAGGTTGTTTAATTCTCACCTGGAAGTCTCAACAAGGCCAGCAGGAATGAGATGGAACCTGACTCAAAACAGATTCTACATCGCAAAACCTGTATCTTATCACTTAGTATCTTTTTTTTGTTTGTTTATTTAATTGTTTTTGGGTCACACCGGCAGCGCTCAGGGGTTACTCCTGGCTTTATGCTCAGAAATCGCTCCTGGCAGGTTCGGGAGTGTCGGGATTCGAACAACCATCCTTCTGCGTCTAAGGCAAACGCCCTGCCGCTGTGCTAGTTCTCTGGCCCCATCAGAAGGATGGTGTTTTTTTTTTTTTTTAATAAGTGCCTTTTTTTATTAATTAATTTTGGGCAGTGGGGGAAGCACTGTTCATAATAGTTTCATGCAAAAAAACATTCAAGTCCATGCCCTCTACCAGTTCGTCTGCCTACCTCCACCGTTGTCTCAGGTAGCCTTCCACTCACCCCTTATTCCTTCCCCCTTTGGTAAACTCAGTTCGTAGATAAATTCTCAGACTCTATTGTTTTTGACCATTTGTCATTCTCTTACTATGTTTCTTTAGGCCACACATTAGAGAGATCATTTTTGCGTCTGTCACTCTCTTTTTTGGCTGCTAGAAGTGTCTTTAGGTATTTATGTCATTCAAGATAGATTACATTTTCTGTATCATACAGTATATTATATACAGTATATAATATAGTATAAAATATTAGTGGATTAAAATAATAAACTTAAAATTATTTGTTTATCTAGAGGCACAAACAGTGGTAATCAGGGCTTAGTCCTGGTTACACTTACTCAGTGGTCACTCACAGCAGTGCTTAGAGGACCATATATGCTGCCAGAGATCAAACCAGGAGTGCCATTACTCTTGTACTATCTCTCAGGACTCAAGAGAGCAAACTTTTCCCCCCTTTGTCCTGCTCCATGTCCAGTAGAATTGTATTGAAGTTTGGTGTGGAGGAGCAGCAAGCTTTTAGGTTTTGTGAAGTTATTCTGGGAACTCTGGCTGACCATGTCTCAATTTAGATAAACCAATGAGTTATGATCACAAGGCCTGTATCCTTTTCCTGATACATTCTACTCCTCCTTTGCAATTTACTAAAGAATCATCATCCATTAAGTTTTTCAGAGCCACAAGTGAACTTTGTGGTGTGTTCTCCATCTTGAAGAATAAAGAATTTTTTTAACTTTGTAACTGGAAATAAGCAAGAAAAGGACTGCATTTCACTGCATAATTACTGCAAATTTAAGCCAGTCTTTCTTTTTTTTTTTTTCTCCAATAAAAGTGCTGAGTGACCATTCTGTGAAGCTTTTCATTTTTAAAATGCTGGTTTCACTTAAAAACAGGGTGGGGCTATTATGCAGCAATGACAATTCTTTGGCAAAATTCCATAGGACTGAGAAAGATAAAACTGATCTGGGATGGTGCAACAGAGCAAAATGGGAGCCAACAGCTTAATTATTGGGGACAGGGAACCATCCCTGCCTCATTCTACAGTTCAGACCTTGGTATATCATTTCATCTCTCTGAGCTTCATCTTCTTCTAAAGCATTGTATCCGAGATAGAGATGGTTTAACTTGTCCTTCAACTCTCTGAGTTTAATAATTCTCCACAAGTAAAGCCAGAAATAGTTTAGATTGTCTGAATTCTAGAACCTGGAAGGAGTTGTTTTTATTTAATGTAAGAACTTCACTCATATTCCCTTTTTATGAAATTAAGAAATATGGTCAGAGAGTGAGTTCAAAGGGCTCAAGTATTGCGCATTCAATCCCCAGCACTACTTGACCCCCTGAGTATAGCTCAGTAAGACCTACTGGACTCGAAAACTAGCCTCCCCACAAGAAATATAGTCAGGATTTCATCACCTATTTATTTGCTCACTCTATCCCCGTTATTCCTGTTATTTCCAGTGTGAAATGGGCAGTCTGGGCCAACGTCAGCTGTCACTTTGGAAGCTTTCTGTCTAACCTTAGAGATCTTTACTCTCAGTCAACAAAGAATTAGAGTGGTCTTTGAATCTGGAGAGTTAACACAGCAAACTCCAAAGCAACTGACCTTCCTAAAGGTCATATTCCTTCCACAATTCCTCAAGTTCTGAGAAGGTTCACTTGCTGAGGAATAAAGGTGGTAGATCATTTCTCCCATTTAAGGTTTGAGACTTAAGTGCTTTTGGTTCAAGAGTTGTCCAGCCTGCTCTCTGTATCATTTTATGTTACTGGAAGCTTCCCAAGATGAAAAAGAAAAAAATTGAGGCTACTTCTATTTGTTGAACACTATAACTTATAATGCATTCATACTGAAAAAAATGTTCTATAAATGCAAAAATCATGTAAGAAGCTCTCAAAATGGGAGTCTTATCTCTAATTGTTTAGTAGGATCCAGGCAGCTATGATATATTAGGAAACAGGTCAGCGAGTACAATATGGATAATATGAGAAGCAGAAACAATAAAACAGTAATGAATGGACATATCTCTCACACTGAAAAACATGTATATGTACATTGTGTGCAGATGTACATAGTTGTGTGTGCTCCATGGTTTTTATTCACTGAGATGTGATGGCTTCACCAAGAAGTGAGTAAACAAACCCTTCACCCATGTAGTAAATGATGTGTGACTTGGCTGTGAACCTACTAGCCTGTTTATGGAAAATCACCTTGATTTTGCGTTTTTCTGTTCTTTCGGTAAAGAGGTCATCCAGGCAGCCTTCAGATTTTATACCTGGTTTCCAGTGAACGAATTTGGGATCCTGAGGCTCTGGTCTCAGTGTTAGCTGTTTGGACCCAGAGAGGCATTATTTCTGCTATGAGCCCTACTCCTTTTGTATCCCTGAGGGACACACTTAAATTCTGTTCATTGATACAAATCACTTCTTGTTTGAAGTACAGCACTGAGAGAGACTCTGCTCAGCTATGTAGAGCTTGATGCTTAATATAATTATTAAAAATATAACTGTGATGTACAGTTACAACGCTGCTGATGGCTGAATTTTAGTCATAAAGTGTTCCAACACCCATCCCTTCACCAGTGTAAACTTCCCACAATTAATGTTTCCAGTTTCCCTCATGACCCCTTCGTTCCTTCGTTCCTTCATTCCTTTGGTCGTTCCTTCCTTCCTTCCTTCTTTCTTTCCTTCCTTCCTTTCTCTTTCTTTGTCTCTTCCTCTTTATTTTCTTTCTTCTTCCTATTTTTCCTCTTCTACTTCTTCCTCCTCCCCTTCCTCTTCCTACTCCTTCTTCCTCTTCCTCCTCTATGGCTTGCAATACTATTACTGAAAGGATATTATCTATATCACTTTACTTATTTTTAGCACCCAGTTCTTGTTCATAGTAATCATCTTCAACTATCATTGTCATAATAGTCCTTTCTCTGTACTAACTGCACTATCTTGCCCCACTTGTGGTAAGCTTGCTACCATGGACCAATCTTCCTTTGGATATTATTCTCAAAATATTTTTGATATCCACATGCGTGCAATAATTTTATATCTATCCCTCTCCTTCTGGTTCATTTCACATAGGTAATACTGTCTGAAATGGAAAGACTGAGCCAAGATCAGTCTACCCAGGTATAAGCAAATTTTATGACTTAATTTTCTCTAATAGCGGCATAATTATTCCTATGTGTAGATATAACATGGTTTTCTTATTCATTCATCTGATCTGTTCTCAAATATTTGGGTTATTATTCTGGCTATTGTAATCGGGCTACAATAAACATAAGACTGCAGATGCCTTTTCTGCATTGTGTTTTGGGGCCACTACAGTATATTTCCAAGAGTTGCATTGTTGGGTCTAATGGATACTCAATTTTTAATTTTTTGAGGAATATCCATATTGTTTTCCAAAAATATTGATCCTTCCTAGGTTTTCACCAGCAACGAATGAGAGTTTCTTTCTCCCTGCATCCAAAACAGCACTAGCTGTTCTTGTTATTCTTGATGTTTGCTGTGGTGTGAGATATATCTCATTTTTGCTTTGATTTGCATCGTCCTGATGATTAATGATGTGGGGAATTTTTTCAAGTGCTTTTGGTCATATGCACTTCTTCTTTGAGGAAGGTTCTGATCATCTCTTCTCCCCATTTTTTGTTTTTGGGTCACACCCAGCAGCACTCAGGGGTAACTCCTGGCTCTGGGCTGGGATGCTGGGATTCGAACCAGGGTCTGTCCAGTATTGGCCATATGCAAGGCAATCGCCTTAACGCTGTGCTATCGTTCCGGCCCCATTTACCTATTTCTTGATGGGATTGGACATTTTTTCTTGTTAAGTTTTACCAGTGCCTTGGATATTAATCCCTTGTCATATGGGTGTTGGGTAAATAATCTCTCCCATTTGATTCAACCTGATATTGTTTAGTGTCTCTGGGTTCCCAGTATCATTGTGTTTGGATCCAGATTCCAGAGAAGAGATTTACGTTTTGGTCTAAAGTCTGAAGACTGATGTGGCCTGAGAGACCCTGAACTTCTGAAGGTGAACTTGAGAGTAAATTTGATATTGCTGTGCAGCTATTGGGGAAAACAGCCTCCTGGCCTCACGTACTCCCCATTTTATACTTTCCTGCTTCATTCCTTTCCCTACTCCTGGGGTCTTCTACCCTCCCCTTTTTCAGCTACCTCCATAACTCCATTACATCCAAAATTCCAAGGGTCCTTAAAATAGCTTCAGGTTCTAGGAAGCTTCCAGTCCCATTCCACATTTTGGGAAGTAGTGCATATATGGTGTGGAAGATGTGGACTGGTTGGAATTGTATGACTGAAATGAGTCTTGAACTCCTAGAAAGTGGGTCTGAGTGATCTATTAAGGGCTCAGAATTCTGAGCTTCCAAAAGTTGGGGTCCTTTTAAAATGTTTTAACAGGGCCTCTTATATGTAGGGGTGGGAATGGGGAAAAATTCTTTGAAATGTGGTTTCTAAATTCCTATTTACTTTCGTAGGCAAATATTTTAATATACACTTACTTTCAAAAGACAAAACTCCCTCCTTACCTAGCAGATGTATTACCCTAGCTGAAATTTAACATGGGATTATTTGCCATGAGGATCATAGACAGTGCAGTTTCTTTATCATGAAAATCTCTGCATTTCACTGCATCTAGAATTTATGCCCTCTTTCTACTACCTATGATAAAAAAAACCTCTGTATGACCTTATATTTTATCCTATTATATTTTATCTTCATGTGTTTCCATTTTACCTAGATATGAACTATCTCCATATGTAAATTGTAAATTTTTTAGGTTTTGAACCAGAAGGTTTACTCCTGGCTCTGATCTCAGGGGTCCTAACAGTGCTCTGGGGTTCATTTGCTGGGGATCAAACCCAGGTTATCTGTATGCAAGGCAAGCACCTAACTCACTGTACTCTCCCCAGGTCTTTTTGGGCATTTCTTTCAAATCATCAGAAAAACTGATAAAATAAATCTAGAGTTCAGCATTAATTCTTCTCTGTCCTTGTTTTTCTTTCTTCTTTTCATTCCTTCCTAAGTGATCAGAGCCAGTTTGAATGATAGTGCACTTTTTCTTGTCAGAGTTGATTTGATTTCTGGTTCCCTGCCTTCCAGCCTACATTCTGTGTAATGAAGCAGAGGCAGGCAGATTGCTGGGATAAAAAAAAAATCAAAAAGCTGCTCTGGATTGGGGTTTCAGCATGCATGCTTTCTGCTGCCAGATATATGGAGCAGATGGGCTTGGAGAGATGGGACTAGGCATAACAGGGAGCAGACCTCAGGGTGAAAGCCATCAGGGTTGGCTGGCTGCCTCTGTCCTTTCCCACCTGGCCATTTTGACCCTGCCCCAATATCAGATCATAGCAATGTTAAGAGTCTCAACTTTTTTACTGCTGTAGTCCTAATTTTTAGCTGTTTGATTAAGATTTGTGTAGACATAGATTTCTTTCGAATGTTTCTGGTTAGAGTTTGCTAAGCTTTATGACTCTTTAAATAAAGTCTAATGTCAAATTTGAATATCTTTCAGCATTATAATTAATTTTCCCCTACATAGCACACTCTTTACTTCTCTGAGCAACCAGTGATTGCATGTTTGACTTCTTGATCTTGTCCCACTAGTCTATGAGGCTCACCACATTTAAAAATAAAGTCATTTTTTCTCTTTTGAGTGTTCGGTTCTTTTTTTTTTTCAAGCTTACCAGCCAACTCTTTCTTTTATTCTGTTTATTCCACATCTATCCACTGAGGTTTAAATTTTAACTGTATTTTTTAGGTCTAAAATATTTAGTTTTTCTTTATGTATCCTATTTTTTTGGCTGAAACTTCCTGTCTTCCTATTTCTATCTTCCCACTCCTGTTGCTTACTGTTTGCTTTTATGTTTTTGTCAAATAATTCCATCTTCTGTGTCATGCCAACATTGGCATTTGTTGATTATTTTTACTCCATATTAATTGAATTGGGATTTTTCTGATTTTTTGATGCCTTATACCTTTGTATTATATTCCAGACATTATATTGTGAAACTGGTTTGTCATGCTGTAGACAACAATATGTTTTAACAGGATCATTTAGACCTCAAGTTCAGGCTAGCTGTCTGTGGATTGTGATTTTAGTATATCCATTCTGATTTCCGAATGTTTGCTTTCGAACTTGGTGTTTTTAAGTTTTGTCCTTTAAAATTTGTGTCTGTCTATTATTGTTTACCTCTCATCATTGATGAGAGATGTTTGCCAGATCTATGTGCAATGCAGTTAGGGGGTTAGTCTAGAACCTCACAAATCACTTTCAGGGGATGCTCTCATTTTCCAAGATTTCCACAGAATATTCCAGATGCTACTTTTAGTGATTCTCTGACCAACATGGTTGGTCTCTTATTATCCCTGTGCTGAACACTTCCTGTGACTGAAGTACAAGGCCAGTCTGTAGAGAGAGACAGAAAATATTCCAGGCTGCTCATCTCATTCTCTTGGTACTACAGCCTCAGACAGGAGAGGAGGATTGACTTTGTTCAGTTTTAAGTACTTGCTGCTTCTATTGTCCCACCTCTCTCTCTCTCTCTCTCTCTCT
>PVKC010048074.1:0-10965 GCA_004027635.1 Crocidura indochinensis | reverse complement strand
GCTAACCTAGGACGGACCACGGTTTGATCCCCCGGTTCCCCATATGGTCCCCCGTGCCTGCCAGGAGCGACTTCTGAGCGAATAGCCAGGAGTAACCCCTGAGCATCACCGGGTGTGGCCCCCCCCCAAAAAAAAAACCAAAAAAAATTCTTAATTTAGAAAGGCTTTTTATATTTACTAAAGTATTTTAATACTTATGAGCACTTTTTCTTTGTTCAGAGGTTTATTGTTATAAGTATCTATTGCTTTTAACCTCAATTTTTCACCCATCCACAAAATTTAACAGAAAATTGTACAGGCATTCCCTTTTATGTCAAATGACATAAAATATAGAATATAAAAGCCTGGAGTATTACTAGTAAATATACCTTTGTATTTTCCTCATCTTCAAAGAGAATTCAATCAGAACTATGAGTCAAGCATTACATGCTCAATCACATATAAAGTCAAGTCTGCAATGCCTGACTCATATCTAGTTGAGCTTTTGTATATCAATGGAAAAGGTTTACAGGAAAGAGAAAGATGGGGGAATACCTTGTTTGTGGGTTAATTGTATCATTTTATAATTCTACCCTTTTTCTTAAATAATAAACAAAACAAAAAGTTTTTAGAAAGGCTACAAATTTTGCTCTACTGTTCTTCACCAGAGGCAGGAAACCCAGATCAGAATCTATAAAAGTGGTTGTGTTTTTGCAATAGGCACAGTAAAAATTAGTTGAAAGGTGTCAAAGATCAGATTGTGCATACATATTGTCAAAACAATCAACTTTTCCTAAATCTTTGTCATACATAATGCAAACATTTTTCATAATATTTTTCTGAACATAACATCAGAACCTTTCTGCAGATACTGAATTTGAAATTCTTTTTTTTTTTTTGTTTTGTTTTGGTTTTTGGGTCACACCCGGCAGCGCTCAGGGGTTACTCCTGGCTCCATGCTCAGAAATTGCTCCTGGCAGGTACGGGGAACCATATGGGGCACTGGGATTCAAACCGATGACCTTTTGCATGAAAGCCAAACGCCTTACCTCCATGCTATCTCCCGGACCCCAGAATTTGAAATTCTTAATTTGAAATGTCTTAAACATACTTAAACCAAGCACTGAAAGATGAGTCTAGAACATCATACAGTTTTTATACACTTCTCTAAACAAAATCACAAGAAAATTTCTGTAGATGTATACATATATATGTACAGTTTAAAAATAAGTTTGCTCAAGTAGTCTTATAATGAGCACTGTAATAAGAGTCTATAGTATCCAACTTCCATTTTCAATGACTTCTGTGGAAAAAGACATTAAAAATTTTCGGGGCCCGGGAGATAGCATGGAGGTAAGGCGTTTGCCTTTCATGCAAAAGGTCATCGGTTCAAGTTCAAATCCCGGTGCCCCATATGGTTCCCCGTTCCTGCAAGGAGCAATTTCTGAGCATGAAGCCAGGAGTAACCCCTGAGCACTGCCGGGTGTGACCCAAAAACCAAAAAAAAAAAAATTTCGTAAACATAATTTGAGAATAAATTGCTGCATAATATACACAATAAATTGCCTAAGCAATTGGGAAACATTCCCTAGGATAGCTGAGAACTATTAAAATCTAACAACATAATGCATTTCCCTGTAATTGTACAAACTAATATTAAACCACTATAGTTGGATACAAACTATTCTGTTTGCAGAAGAGCATAAACAAAAGAGTATCATTAATATATATACAGGTAGAACACGCAGTTTGACAGAAATATAGAGATCAATAAAAATGGGATTGCAATATTAACCTAAAGAGATTTGGAGAAGGTTCTGGAAGCAACTTCTCCTCAGTTGCTCTTTGGCTGGGCATGGACTCTCCATTTTTTCCCTCATTCTTTTTTTTTTTTTTTTTTTGGTTTTTGGTTTTTGGCTCACACCCGGCTGGGCTCAGGGGTTACTCCTGACTCTGTGCTCTGAAGTCGCTTCTGGCAAGCTCAGGGGACCATATGGGATGTCGGAATTCAAATCACCATCCTTCTGCATGCAAGGCAGAATGCCGTACCTCCATGCTATCTCTCGGGCCCCTTGTCCCCCATTCTTACCTTCTGTAGAATGCTTCTGAGTTCCTCTAGGATGAAAAGGTCTTCAGTTCCTGGGTGGAGTCTGGGTGGGGGGACACACTAATCACTAATCTCCTTTTGTTGGTCTCCTTCAAATAGAGTTTTTTTTTGTTTTGTTTTGTTTTTGTTTGTTTTTGTTTTTTGGGTCACACCTGGCGGTGCTCAGGGGTTACTCCTGGCTGTCTGCTCAGAAATAGCTCCTGGCAGGCACGGGGGATCATATGGGACAGCGGGATTCGAACCAACCACATTTGGTCCTGGATCGACTGCTTGCAAGGCAAACGTTGCTGTGCTATCTCTCCGGGCCCTAGAGTTTTCTCTTAATGCTTCTCCCGATCAGTGACCTCCATAATGAGTTTTATTTTACAACTGGCATGGAAACAGGGATATGGAGATCCAAGAACACCTGAAAGATGCTGAGTTATTTGACTTCTGGTAAATAATCATTATGATGGCCATCACCAAAGCATTGGTGCACAGGACATCTATCCTGAATGTGGCAGAGGACCCCTCAGGTAGGACACAAGGAGGCTATAAAGGGACAAGAGCTGAAGACACTGAGAAGTGTACTAGAGGTTGAGGCCCATTGCTTTTCTCCTACAAACGGTGATTTGTGTGAAGACCTCTGGCTCCTAACCAGCAGCATTACATTGATGACACTGAGGGGGTAGAAACACATTGCCTGGGGTATTTTCACAATCCATGGTTTTTATTTCAAAATATATTACCTCTTTAGTTCATATATTTGGAAGAGGTACTCACACGTGGTGTACAGTGCACCTAGAGTTACTTTGAAATAATTTTTCTGCCAATGAAGCAGACAGTTCAATAAAAAAGGCTAAGGGTGCAAATCCAGCATTGTACTGGTGGGTTGCTAATAGTACTACACCCTTATGTTCAAAGGGCTAAGTATATTGGGGATTAAGTTATGGTTGTACTCTGAATCATGCTTATTTTCTTAGATCCTCTAAACATTATTTGTAAATGCTCCACTTTTTTATATTGTTGATAAATATTTGCACATATAATTTTAAAATACGCATTTATTAAGACACTGTGATTTTGGGGGCTGGAGCTGTGGTGCAAATGGTAAGGCATCACAGCCTTGCCCATGCTAGACTGTGGTTCGATCCCCCTGGCATACCATATGGTCCCCCAAGCCAGGAGCCATTTCTGAGCGCATTGCCAGGAGTAATCCCTGAGCATCACTGGGTGTGGCCAACCCTGCAAAAATGATTTTCAGTTATTCATATTTTAATTTTAGACATACTATGTTTCAGCATAAACCCTATTACCAATGTCAGCTTTCTTTCTCTATTAATTTCCAGACTCCCTCTCACCAAGAAAACAGCATAACTTGCCTCCTTTATGAAAACAAATCAAAATTGGGTTGTTTGGGTTTGGATCTCTTGCTTTAAATGATGTTGTGTTTATAGTCGATTTTATAGCTAAATATATGTATAATGTGTAAATATAGACCTATATAGCTCTAAACTATCAATACTACCAATGTAGTCACTGTTCTTGAACCCTAACCCTTTTTACTTCTAATACCAAAGTCCTTGACTCACAATGTTCATTAGTGTCTGATTGATTTTTTTGCAGTATTTGGAAATGTTTATTTCCTTCTTTTAAAAATACTCTTCGTCCAGTTTTTGAAAGATGCTTAAAGTTAAAAATAAAGTTCATGGGGCCAGGAGATAGCATGGAGGTAAGGCGTTTGCCTTTCATGCAAAAGGTCATCGGTTAGAATCCCGGTGCCCCATATGGTCCCCTGTGGCTGCCAGGAGCAATTTCTGAGCATGGAGCCAGGAGTAACCCCTGAGCACTGCCGGGTGTGACCCAAAAACCAATAAATAAATAAATAAATAAATAAATAAATAAATAAATAAAAATAAAGATCACTAAATTTTTGTTTAGGGACCATTCCTAAAAATATTCAGAGCTTATTCTTGGCTCTGTGTTTGGGGATTATTCCTGGTGGTACATGGGGGTTATATAAAGTTCTGGAAAAAAAACCAAAAACATAGGTCTGAAGCATGGAAGA
Source organism: Crocidura indochinensis (assembly GCA_004027635.1). NCBI lineage: Eukaryota > Metazoa > Chordata > Mammalia > Eulipotyphla > Soricidae > Crocidura > Crocidura indochinensis. Next base: position 6,832 of record PVKC010048074.1, on the reverse strand, counting down.
CCTTTGGCTTCCTCTTCATAGTTTTGCAGAAATGTCGTAGTTGTCTTTCTTTTCTATTTGCATGACTTCATAATTTAAGCACTCTTTGTCACCTAAAACGTCATAATTATTGCTGCAATTGATAGTCACCAAGTGCTATAAAATATTAGAAGGTAAGTTGAACAATTTTAATTTTTTATTCCAATTTTTTATTCACCTTTAAGGGTAAAAATCTTATTTTCATTTAAAATGTTTCCCTAGAAAATCAGAAAACTTAACGATTCCTAAAAGCTTTGCCTTCACATATATTTCACTATCATAACTCCTATTATATTTTCACCTCTTATATCATAACCTGTTATTATAACATATTATAACTGAAGTTATAAGTATGTTATAGCCTGCTATTATAACATTAAAACTATGTTATATCTATAATATAATTGATTATAAACCTATTAAGACTATTATATACCTATATGATTATAGCCTGTTACATCTTCATCTATTCCAGTAAGGAATACTAAAATTTGAACTTTTTATTTTTCTGATTTTCATGTACACTAACATTGACTTGTTGTCTGGTGAGCTTGACAACATGATGGTTCTTCTAGTCTTTACCAAAAAATATCTTACCTTCCAGTATTTTTAAAATAAAAATTTTTTAATTTTTATAATTTTTATATTTAGTCATTATTGTGCCATTAATAAATTAAGATCAATTATTTCTGGAATTTTTTGTCTAGTAACTTCAAATAAGCCAGCAATATTCATAGTTATAGTTGGAAATAAGACCAGGAAATAGTGTATCTTTTTTTCTTCACTAAGAGTTCAATATCAGATATAGTTCAACTTCAACTCCACAATAGTCTAGGAGATAAAATTTAGATGAAACAGAATATCTGGTCTGTAGTTTTTTCCTTCATCTCTTCTCTTTATTACTATCTTTATCAAGTCCTATTTTTTGTTTATGTTTTCTTTAGATTGTGAAAACTCCCAAAGGTTAACAATATAGAATGATGGGGCACAAGCACAAGCCAATGTGGACTGTTAGTCAAGCACACCAACCAATATACTATCACTCTAGCCCCTACATATTAAGTATGACTATACATATAATTTCCTCAATTTATAAAATAAGTTAATACTTCCAAGGTATTTGATTTACCCCTACATAATAATTCTGCCATTATTATCTTATCCAAATTCATTCAATTCATACTGTCTAAATTCTTTGACTATTTTCCTTCAAGTAATATGGCTTAAAAATTTCAATGTCCTCATAGCTTCTTATCCTCTTATACCATCTATAATCTGTTATTATATTAAATACTAGTGAATAAGTAACATATTTTTAATTCCAAAGTTTAAAAAACAATTCCTCTACATCTCTCTTTGAAAAGTCTAAAATATTTCTTACAATCTTTTATTTTCCTGTCACTTATAATTTTCACAGTTGCTACTATATAATGCAAAGAAAATTTATGTTTAGTTAATCATAGGTATTGAAACACAAGAATTCCTTGTTTAGTCAAAAAAGTCTCTAAAACAAACTTAGATTTATATGACTCCAATATCCTAACTTAATAAATTATCTTTTTAAGTATAGTCATACATATTATTACATGTTTTGTAGTAACAGTATTAATATTCTATGCTTCTCTTTATTACTATATCATATGCTTATAATATTCTCACAACTTTTCAGCTATTGCCAAAGAAAACTACAAAACACTGCTTCAAGAAATAAAAGCAGACACAAAAAAAATGAAGACATAAACCCTGTTCAGGGATTGGAAGAACAACATTAAAATGGTAATACTCCCAAAAATATTGTACAGATTTAATGCATTCCCTCTAAAAACAGCCATGATATTCTTCAAAGAAGAATCAAATACTCCTGAAATTAATTTGGTACAATAATTGCCCAAGAATAGCTAAAGCAACTATTAGGACAAAGAAAATGGGAGGCATCACTTTCCCAAAATTGTACTACAAAGCAATAGTCATTAAAACAGCATGGTATTGTAATAAAGACAGACCCTAAGATCAATGGGATAGACTTTAGTATTCATAAAATGAACCCTAAAACATGTAATCACTTAATCTTTAATAAAGGGCCAAGAAAATGAAAATGAAAGGAAAATCCTCTTCAACAAGTAGCGTTGGGACATCTGGTCAGCCACATGCAAAAAAAAAAAGTGAACTCAGACCTCCATCCAACACCATGCCCAATGGTCAAATCAGAATAGTTTAAAGACGTTGATATAAGATTCAAAACTATCAGGTATATAGAAGAAAACATAGACAAAACAATTCATAATGTTGAGACTAAAGGTATCTTCAAGGGGAGAACACAAATTGAAATAGCACTACATTTTACTGAGATGCTTCTGCACCTCAAAGAAAACAGCGATGATAATACAAAGGTGGCTCACAGAATGGAGAAACTAATCACCCACTGCCCATCTAATTAAGGACTAATATATAAGATATACATAGTAATGATATAACTTAAGAACAGAACAACTAATTCCATCAAATAATGAGGAGAAGAAATGAACTGTAATTTCCTCAAAGAAGAATAACAGATGGCCAAAAGACACATGAAAAAATGCCCCATATCATTAATAATTAGGAAAACGCAAATCACACAATAGGGTATCTTCTACACTACATAGACTGGCAAGCAATACACAAAAGCTAGAACAACCATTGCTGGTGTGAATGTGGGGAGAACGGAACACTCATTCATTCACTGCTGGTGGGAATACTGTTTCTGGATAACAACATGGATATTCCTCAAAAAACTTGAAATCAAGCTCCCGTATGATCCAGCTATACCACTCCTAGGGATATACCCTAGGTGTTGTATAACTTTTATGATATTGCTTTTGTCTATCGTCCCCCCTGGATCTTCCAGGTGGGGGTGATTAACAAATGCGAATAAAGAGCTTGTGGGGGAGGCGATTGAGGTCTTTTGACAGAACTAATGGCGAGATGAGTGAGCTGAGAGACTGTCAAAAGGCTTCTTTGCCGAACCTTTTGTCCCCTGGATTCTCGGGCTAAATTATTTTATTTGGGGTCTCCTCTGGGAGCAGAACCGAGGAAAGATTTTTCTCATTGAAATATTTCCCACTGGAAATTATTTTTACAAAAACAATGCAAAAATCCCCTCTTCAGAGCTATACTTAGCTCAGCTCTAATGCAATATCCAGGATCTGGAAACAGCCCAGGTGATCAACAACATATAAGTTGCTTAAGAGATGGTGATATATCTACACAATGGAAAACAATACCATTATTAGGAAAAATGAAGTTATGACATTTGTCTGTACATGGATGGACATGGTGACTATCATGTTGAGTGAAATGAGTCAGTGAGAGGGATAAACACAGAGTAGTCTAACTTATCTATGGGATTTAAGAAAAATAATAAGCCATAAATTTTTCCTATACATGAATAGTCATGGAAACTATTATATTAAGTGAAATAAATCAGAGAAATATTAACCGACACAGAATAGACTCACTAATCTGTGAGATAAAAAAAAGAAGACATTGTTGTAATAACACCCAGACAACACAGATGAGGACTGGAAAGAGGGGCCCATGATATGAAGCTTACCACCAAGAGTGATGAGTGGAGTTAGAGAAATAACTACACTAACAACTACTATGACAATGATAGTGAATGAGAGAAATAGAACGCCTATCTAGAATACAGGTAGGGGGTGGAGGGAGGAAAATGGGGACATTGGTAGTGAGAAGGTTGCCTGGGTGAAGAAGGGTGTTATTTTTTATAACTGAAACCCAATAACATACATGTTTGCAATAATTCAAAATATATTATTAAATGGTACTTAAATAAATAAAATATTTAAAAATGTTTCTGGCTATTAAAAATCTAATTAAGCTCTAATATGCAGTCTTCCATTATTAACACTAAGTAGTTTTCATTTTCCCTTACAAAAGTAAACTTCAAGTTTATCTTTTTTATGGTACTTTTGCATAATAAAAAACAAAAACATATGCCTTCCTAACTGGGTGAAGAGAATTTAACTATTCATAGTACATAGGAGAATAATTATCAATATATTGAAATGAAAAATGCCTTAAATTTCCCTTTGATGTAATTTTTCATTATAAATTATATTTAATAGCTTTCATAGTTTATTTATCATTTAATGTCAATTTTATTGAGATTTTTTACAAATGTATTTTGTCCAGTTTTAAACTCTTCCAAATATCCAATATATTACATGGCTTGCAATAGGCACACAAATATAATATTTTGTTTATTTTTTAATTCAATTATGGTGTATGGATACCTAAGCATTAAAAAAAATGGACTGCTTGTTCTAAGAGTTTCTTTCACTATATATATATATATATATATATATACGATATAGTATATACATATATATTTCATCATAATGTGTAAATGTGTCTGAAGAAAACTAAGCATCAAAATGATATTTATCTAAATGCATTTTCATTTGATATGCATGACTATCCTAAAGCTGAGTACCAAGAAATCTCATGAAATTTCCTTTCTAGACATATTGGTTCCAGTAAATTGAGAATTTACTGTTGTGCATGGTACTAGAAAATTAATTCTGATACTTGATGTAAACAATGAAATATTCTATTTCAGTGTTTTGCATATCTTATATACACATTAAGGGAATCATTGTTATATAGCCCGTTATTTTTGCATTGACCTGATTTTTTAGACCAACACACTACGGACAAATATTAGACTATCAAGGTGAATTTACAAAACAAAAAATACCATTAGTCCCATTGTGCTTTTTCCTGCTTCACTCTGCTTGTCCTGCACCTACTGTTTTAAAGGTTTCATTACTCTGCTTAGTGCATTTTAAAATCAATTTAAATGATTTCTATGATTCAAATGTTATCAGTTCCCTAAATGGCAATTGAAATGTATTTCAGAAACATTTGTTGATGGCTATAATTTTTAAATCCATTATCCAAGACTGGTTTCTAAATCGTGGTATCACAGCTCTCACATGTTATTTGCTGCTCAAATGTACTTCAATTAAATTTCTTTGAAAACACATAGTTCTGAAATAGCACAGCGGCATTTGCCTTGCAAGCAGCCGATCCAGGACCAAAGGTGGTTGGTTCGAATCCTGGTGTCCCATATGGTCCCCCGTGCCTGACAGGAGCTATTACTGAGCAGACAACCAGGAGTAACCCCTGAGCACTGCCAGGTGTAGCCCCCCAAAAAACAAACAAACAAACAAACAAACAAAAAACACCACATAGTTCTTAGAAGCAATATTTTTTATGGTAGAGAAAATTTTTGCAATAGCACATAACTAATAAGGTGATATATAGTATAAATAAAACACTATATAATAGCATCACTTCATTGTGAATTTATTGCATAATCTTTTATTTGTTTCTTTGGCTGATTACTATAGTTATTTCAGATTCTATTTAACATTTTTTAAGTAGAGTGTTAACTTAAAACAATGTATTAACTTGATTGGCATGTGTTGTAATAGAGAATTATCCATTCTTACCTAAAGGTGAAAACAGCATAAATAGATTTTGCCCCTCCAAATGATTCTTAGAAGTATACTCAAGATGTTATGAATAGCTTAGCATTAATTATCTAAACATATCATTGTCATCCAAACATGCTTTATGACAAAGTAGTAACTTCAATTGGCCAATTCTTTATATTTTGAACATGATCATCATATGATACAATACAAACTATATGAGTTAGCATGAATTATTACATGTATGAATTATTAAAAGTTTTGTTTAAATTAATCTAAAATATTAACACATGGAATAAAAGGTCCAAATTTAGACCAGGAAGAGCATATAATAATAATAATCAATAATTAAAAAAGGATTTTTTTGTTTTTTTTTTAGGTCACACCTACTGATGCTCCATCAATAATGATTATTTGTAAAATGAAAATAAAAACGAGATACAATTTCACACCACACTTCATACCGTTCTATATCAATGAAGTCTAGAAAAAAACATGTATTTAGAATTGTGAAAAATAGGAAGACTCATTTACTGTAGTGAAATATAAAATGTTTTTTACCTCTATAGAAAACAATGAATGCTCACAGTTTCTCTTTTCTCGAAGAAGATGTAAAAAGAGAAAGATGGTGGGTACAACCTACCCACTCAGCAGAAAACTGGCCATCTTGGGAAGGGCGGATGGACCAAGTTGTCGTCCTGTCAAAGGCACACCAGCTGCCTCAATCACCAGAATCACCATTTTTCTATAGTTCCACCTCATCATCCTTCTACAATTTCCTTCAGGGATGCCAATCTGACCAAACATTCAGCTACACTGGTTTTGGAATGATATCACCAAGACATTTTGGAGCGAGTGTGGGCATCCTCACTTCCAATATCTTTCTTCTTCCAAGAGGCCTGACAGCTGAGTATATTTCTCTAAAAGTCACAATATCAGTAATAGTGCTTTGAATTTCTGGACAACTTCATTTGTTTGATGCTTCCTTTTCTATGGGAGCACATCAATTTAGCAAAATGGACAGCTTAAAACAAGAGGTGACTAATTGTTCTGATATTGTATTGACTTTATTAAAAAATACAATAATTTTCACAAATTTGATTTCTATGGGTACTTTCGTTTTTTCTTCTATTCCTTTTTGTTTTTTTGTTTTTGAGCCACACTTGGCTGCACTCAAGCTACTCCTGGCTCCGTGCTCAGAAATCTCTCCTGGCAGCCACGAGGGACCATATGGCATGTCAGGAATCAAATCCAGATCTGTTCCGGTTGGCCGCATGCAAAGCAAATGCCCTACTATACTATCTCTGGCCTCTTTCTTT
>PVKC010048073.1:0-10961 GCA_004027635.1 Crocidura indochinensis | reverse complement strand
GGGGAGAAGGAAGGAAGGAAGAAGGAAGGATGGAAGATCAATAGAAATGACTAAGAAAATTGAATTTTAAATGAACTGGCAAGAAAGAGATAATATCTATAGTGCAAAATCCCAAAAGACATCATGTATTGGTGCTACAAGGTGGAAATACCATACTAGGTTGAAAAATAAAGGCTCGAAAGGTGATAAAGTTGAAGGGCTGGCTGAAGGCTGCCTAACAAGCAGTTAGGTAATTTGATTCTCTGAATACTGACTCCCTCCACCCCTCACCACCCCCCCCCCCATTCTGGAATTATCTGGCACAGCAAGAGACAAGAGAGAGTGTCCAGGCAGAATAGAGACTAGAGACCATATACTATTGGAATCACAGTCAGCAAACTTCATAAGAAGGACGATCAAAGCCACTGGCCCTCTTAAGTTTTGACTTAAGAGGCTTTTACACAAAAGTGTGAAAAATGGCAGAGTATCCCCCCTGCCCAGCTCCCAAGACCAGACCCACCTATGAGTAAAGGCTTAAAGATGTTGACCTCTGAACTTAACTCACTGAACTATGAAGTCAACTTATCATACCACACCCAATCTATTCTTACAGGCTTTGCTCAGTGTCTCCATTCTCAAAAAGGAGCACAAGACCAAGAACTACCAAACAGAAGAAACAAATACCAAAGAAGAATATAAACAACAAAAGAAAAACAAAAGGATAAGGGTGCTTGGGAGGAGTGCTTGAAATAGACAGAAAATATGAAGAAATAACAGAAAAAAAATCAGTATCAAAGGAGTGTGAGAGAATGAGAGAGACACACACAGACGAGGCAGGGGAAGAGAGAGAGACAGAGAAAGAGAGACAGAGAGAGACAGAGAAAGGAGAAGTGGTATGGGAGAGGAAGGATAAAGTAAGGGAGGGCACAATCTGAACATGGAATAATAGCAGCAGAACTCTGGTGTTTTATGCAAGGCTTCTACGCAGAGGAATGAAACAGAACTCAGAAATGAATTCAATGCTACAAATCAGTGAGAAAGCAATACAATTTCAATTATAAGAAAAAAAACTAACATGCTAATATTTGCTAAATAGGCTTATTAAAAAGTTGAAAGACAGATTCCACTGTCATTTTTGTCTTTAAATGCATTATTTTTCTAAATATCATGGTAAAACAATCACCTTTTCATTCTCAAATTAAAAAGGCATTGTATCAAAAGCATTCTATCTATACTTAGAGGTGAGAAAACTATGACACAAGCACTGTTACTCAGGACAGTTGTTACCCATGATAATTTGCTGGAGATGCTATTTTCAACTATCTTCATACAGACTATTTAAAAAGCACATGGTACTCATGGTCTGAGGTTCTGCCTAATTAATAACTTTACCAAAGTGTGTTTTGTTATTTAAACCCCAAGAGAGACACACTAAAAAAACACAATGGTTACTAGATCAGAATTTGGTGCCAGTATTTTCTTTGTGACAAAATTCTAGCTGTTTGTTTGATGGTGAGGTGGAGAAGACTTGTACTGAAAGCGGACTGTTAGATTTTCAGGAATCTTGAAAGATGGGCAATATGATATTGTTAGCGTGAGTTGGTGACTGGGATTAGCTCCATCAACGAAAATGCAGAAGGGCTTTTCGTGAACACCCCTTTTCTATATTGTTATTTGTTAACTAATTACTAGCATATGTGGACCTTTAGATGCATTTGGCAGATGGTAAAAATGCAGTACAAAATTAAAAACTGTGAGACAGTGAAGTAAAGACTTGTAAATGGAGTCAGCTGGTTAAACTTGGGTACTTACTCAATTTTTATATCACAAACTGATCTGGCCACAGAGACCAAGTGACTTGCCCAGGACTCTTCTGGTTATCTTCCCTGGTCTCTGAGAAAAGTACAAATGAAAGGCCATATAATTCATTTTTGTACAAAAATGGTGATGAGGAAGCCAAAATCAAGGAGAGTATATCCTGGTATTAAAATGGATGGCTATGATCATTCCCCAGGACCTTAACTCAGAAACAGTCACACTATGCAAGGCAAAAAGACAAAGCAATGGGCTGAAATTTTAGAGTCATTCTGACAAGATGTTTTTTCAACATGCAATGGCCAGTTTCAACATAAAACTGGGCTCTTTCAGAATGCAACCAAGCCATTTTAAGGTAAACAGCACACTCCATTCAAAAGAAAATTCCTTTAGTTAGCACACTATACTTTCTTAATGCTCAAAGACTGTTAAATATACTTCTTACTAATGTGAGAAAATGAAAACAGGATTTGCTTTATGTGCTCATAGCCAATATTGCTAACTCGCAACGAAAATGTATATCATATCTTTCATTTTCTTCTCACAAGCACCAAGTTCACAGATGCAATTCAGAGACATACATTTACATGGCCAAGGATGCCTAAGTAGAAAACTAGAGGTCTTATTCAAGAACCCATAGAACCCATTTCAATGTAACCACAATTTAGAATTACATGATCTAAAAGATGAAACCAATGAATGCAGAAATTCTTTAATACTAACTCAATATATCCATATGCTGATTAACCAAAGCAATGGTTGCACTTGAATCTAACTCATGTTAGATGTTAAAAATGGCATCACTGAATTGTGGGAGCATTTCTAAGCATTTCTAAGCATTAAATTACAAATATAAAAATATTCTTACTTTCATGCACTCAAAAAATGGAAAATGAGTACTAAATACCCATCTATGGGATTAATCTAATTCATACTAAAATGAAGAACCTAGAGAAAATGTCACCAATTATTATTTTCCTAGAAAATAATAATTAATCTACTGGTGTATAATAGACTGCACCTTTCCGAAACTACAACTTTTTTGATGCCAATCACCATTGGCCAAGCAAAACACTATGGATTGTTTAGGGCCATCTAGCAGCTGCCTCAATTTGGCATGCATTGGCTGGTATTGACCCAGTCAGTTTTGGAGTGATAGGGGTGACATGGACTTCAGGACCCTGCCCTTAGATCACTCACTCAATTAAAAGACCTACCAGCAATCACTACTCACACAGACAAAATCAGGAAGAAGAAAAAAGTACCATTTCAGCAATACAAACTGAAAAATAAGATAACTTTCTCACAATATTCTTTTATCACAAATTATCTGAGGTTCTGTGTATCTAGGTAATAATGTTTTTAAAATTACTCCTCAGGAAGAATGAGTTCAAAACTAATAATGTGAAGACTAATCAATTTCCTTTAGCCTTACAATTTTCTTCTAGCTGATAAAGAAAAATCCATAATAACAAGATAACATTTCATGCATTTATACATTTTCTCCTATAGACATCTCTAGCACTTAGAAAGTATATTATTTGTAGTCATGCCCATCTGACATTTTCCATTTTACTCAAAAGATCTTACGGTTTGGTATTACAGCAATATACAAATTTTGACAACTTGCAATAGGATCTAGTTTCTGCAGCAAATCATTGTGACAGTTAAGTCCTATGCAGCTACTAATGTATATTCCTTTTATGCTGTACTTATTTTCAAATCTTACAAAGTTAGGGACACATGTATGCTGAAATCCTAATGTAACTGATGAAGGAGTCAAAGAAATAGTACGAAGGTAAGGCTCTTCATTGCATGTCACCAAGTCTAATTCAATCCCAGGTACTGATTAAATACTTCCAAGACTGATCCTTGAGCACAGAGCCAGGATTAAGCCATGAGCTCTGTTGGGTGTGGCTCAAAAATGCACCCTCCCAAAACTTCTACAAAAGAAGTTATGATCAGAAAGAAAAGAATCCACACAGAATAAAATATTTCCCAACAACTAATCTGACACATATACATATATGTGTGTGTGTGTGTGTATATATATATAAATATATATATATATATATAACTTGAGAAAGAAAATCAATGCCATCAAAAAATTGAGACACAAGATGAATAGAAGCTTCCTTAAATACATAAAGATGATCAATAGGTATATGAAAAGTATCTTCTGCATCACTCATCATCAAGGAAATGCAGACAAACAACAATGAGATATCACTTCTTATTGGTGAGATAGACACATTAAAAAGAACAATGCCAACCAGTCTTAAACATGACCTTTATTCACTTTTGGTGGGGATACTGACTATTTCAACCTTTTTGTAAAATAATGGGAACTTTAAAACAAAACAAAACAAAATAAGAACTGAAGTTCAAGCTGACTGGTAACTTCACTTCTGGGCATCTGGGCCTTAAAACTCATTCAAGAAATATATGTGCACTCATGCCAGCCCTATTTAAAATAGATGAAATCAAGAACCAACCAAAGAGTTCAGAACAGATAATGTGACAAAGAAACTATTGTACATTATACTGTTAATTTAGAGGAAACTATTTATTCAGTTTGCTGCTATATGGATGAATTTAGAAAGTAAAGTTAGGAAAAGAGGGACAGATACAGAATGCTCTCTCTTATATGTGGGGTATAAAGAAAAAATGGAAAGAATAACAATGTCAATTAAATCCACAAACATTGTATGTATGATTAACAGTATCATTAACACTATCACTAACAGTATTGTAAATTTACGCAGTGCCAAAAGCAGTGGTTCTCAAACAGTGGGGCTTGCCACCCAGGCGGGGCACGAGGGGCATGTTTGACATGGGCAAATATTGTCATAATAAGCTAAGTCCTGTGTTTATGTCTCTGTATGTCTCTGGAACTGAGAGTTGCTGTATCTTGCTTCAAACCATGCTTTGATAAGCTATGCATTAAAAAATGTGCTCATTGTAGTCATTCATCCAGCTATCACCTCTGATTAAAAAAACAGCTCAAATTATTTTATATATTTTTGTTTTGCAGGTTAGTTTTTTTTTTTTTTTTTTTTTTGGTTTTTGGGCCACACCCAGTGACGCTCAGGGGTTACTCCTGGCTATGCGCTCAGAAGTCGCCCCTGGCCTGGGGGACCATATGGGGCACGGGGGATCAAACCGCGGTCCATTCAAAGCTAGCGCGGTAAGGCAGGCAGCTTACCTCCAGCGCCACCACCCGGCCCCTAGTTTTTTTTTTTAATAAAGATACTATTTACAGTCGCACGGAGGTGGGGGAGTGCAAAAAATGTTTTCTTCTTCCTACAGGGCCATGATAGAAAAAAATTGAGAAGCACTGGCCTAAAGCAACATTCTTAGGGTGTGGGGTTGAGAGAAGCACATCCAGCAATCTTTAGGGCTTATTCCTGGCTCTTCACTCAGAAAACATTACTATTGGTGCTCAGGGGACCAAAAAGGATCAAAACCAGGTTGGCTGTGCTGTGATATCCACTGCACCATCACTCCAGCCCTAAAGTAACACTTTTTCCTAAAATAATATTAATTATCTTGTAGTCGGTTAGACTTATTCATAATAATACTAACCATATCATACCACAATTGTGTTTTGACATTCCTTTTTTAATAGTACATTATTAAAAGCAAAAAAATTAAGGATAGTGATAGAGGGTCTCAGATACTTTGTAATATAGTGACTTTTGTACACTAAAAGCAAAAAAGTTAATAATTTGATATATATATCATGTTATGTAAATGCATAATATCAAGCAAAAATTGTTCTTAACTTTTTATTTATTTATTTATTTATTTATTTATTTTTGGTTTTTGGGCCACACCCAGTGACTCTCAAGGTTTACTCCTGGCTATGTGCTCAGAAGTCACCCCTGGCCTGGGGGACCATATGGGGTGTCTGGGGATCGAACCGAGATCTGTCCAAGGCTAGTGCAAGTAAGGCAGGCACCTTACCTCCAGCGCCACCGCCTGACCCCAATTGTTAACTTTGAAATACTAAACAAGTTTGAAGTTAAGCTCAGTACTGTTTATTATTTTCTTAAAATTTCTTTTTGTTATTAAAAATAACTGAAGATATGAATAAATTAGTGCATAATTTAAGATGGAATTTTTTTGTGTGTGTGGTTTTTGGGTCACACCCGGCAGCGCTCAGGGGTTACTCCTGGCTCCATGCTCAGAAATTGCCCCTGGCAGGCACGGGGGACCATATGGGGCACCGGGATTCGAACCGATGACCTTTTGCATGAAAGGCAAACGCCTTACCTCCATGCTATCTCCCGGGACCCAAGATGGAATATTTTTAAGTAAAAAATGTAATTTTTAAGATGGTATTGAGGAAGGGGAGGGAGAAAATAAGAAAGAGGGAAAGTAACATGCTCAAGAAAGAATGCAGACTTCTCCAAAGGTGGAGAGAGCCTCAGTACAGAACCCAGATTTTAAGTAGGGAAGTCTACAACTCAAGAGGGGAGAGGCAGGTACAATATGTATGCAGGCACGGGATCATGGGACCAACAAGTGCATGTGCCAAGGTGAAACATTTTTTTTTTTTTGTTTTGTTTTTGGGTCACACCCGGCAGTGCTCAGGGGTTACTCCTGGCTCCATGCTCAGAAATTGCTCCTGGCAGGCACGGGGGACCATATGGGGCACCGGGATTCGAACCGATGACCTTTTGCATGAAAGGCAAACGTCTTACCTTCATGCTATCTCCCGGGCCCCAAAGGTGAAACATTTTAAAATCGCATCTATAGCCATAATATTTACTTTGAAAGTGATGAAAGATAATCAATATGTCTTTACATTTCTCACAGTGTATTAATAGAGGCTCTGTACAATAAAATCATGATTCCTCGAGAAAGAAAGGAAGTCATTCTCTAACCATTTTTGCAGCATTAACAAATGAACTTCAAAACGATCTTACAGCACAAGAGGCAGATCTCTCCTCCCCTCTCCTCCTCTTCTCCCTCTTTTGCTCCCTCTCCCACTCCTTCCCCCACATCTCAATATATATCTAATAACATAACCCAGTTAGCGAGAGAACAATTTTTCCCAATGATTCAGCTCTTCAGAGACCACAGTGAAACCACTCTATTTTCAGAATTGATGTACCTTTCAAAACTATAATCTTTGGCTTTCAGGTTCACTATTATTTGCCTTCAGGTGCAAATTTTAAGTGTATAGAGGCTTCTAAGCAGAGGAGGTGGTCTCAGCCAGATTCTGAAAAGCTTGTAGTTCAGTCATCATTGCGGTGTAAATTCCTTTTCAAAATAATGCTCTTCACTCAGAGAACATTTGTGTTTGTGCTTAGTTCACTTGTCAAATACAAATCAAAGGTCATCAAATGCCTGGGGGTAACTTCAGCTATTTGAAAATTCATTTCTCCCCTCTATCTAGTTGCAGAAATAGAATTTCAAATGTAAAAATCCTAGGAAAATCTACAACTGTAGAGCCAAAGTCACTATACTGAGAAGTGTTCATGAGAAGCAGGAATATATGATACCCGAAAACAATCATCAAATACTTTTCAAGATGGAGAGAGAGGGTGCAGAAAATTTGCAGAGCAAAATATTAATGTTACTATTATGACTGTGTTATAAAAATTATAATATAAAAAAACAAACCTTATTATTAAAAAAAAAAAGACCACCATCAAAATTGGTACATGATAGCAGTTAGGAGAGATACCATTTTGGGGGGGAGAGGGAGGAGGAAATAAATGTAATTTAAGATTTAATTATTCATACAATATTCTCTCCAAATAGGAAGAAAAATTATTTAAAACAATCTTGAAATATACTCAAGGACCCAAGAATAGAATGCAGAAAAGACCATTAAACTACTCTGTTCAGAAAGTCTCTTCAACAAATGGTGTTGGTACAACTGGAAAATCACATGTAAGAAATTCAAAATTGATCCATACCTCACTCCTTATACAAAAGTCAACTCAAAATGGATCAAAGACCTTGAAATCAGACCTGAGTCTATAAAGTTTATTGAGGATAAAATAGGTAGAACACTCGAAGACCTATATATCAGAAAGGTCTTTGAGGTGGGAGCACTAATGGGAAGAACTTTAGTGTCAAACATAAACAAATGGGACTACATCAAACTAAAAAGCTTCTGCATGGCAAAAGAAACCCTACTTAACACAAGAAGACAGTTAACTAACTGGGAAAAAATACTTTTCACTCGACATATCAGATAAAGGGCTGATATCCAGAATATACAGAGCACTCAGAAAGCTGAGCCCCCAAAACCAAATAAAGCCATAAAAAATGGGAAGATGAAATGAATAGACACTTCTCTGAGGAAGACCGAAAGATGGCCACAAACACATGATAACATGCTCACCTTCACTCATCATCAGAGAAATCCAAATCAAGACAACAATGAGATATCACCTTACACCAGTGAGGATGGCTCACATCAAAAATAATGGGAACAGCCTCTGTTGGCAGGGATGTGGTATGAAAGGCACTCTCATTCACTGCTGGTGGGAATGCCTCCTAGTCCAACAGCTATGGAGAACAGTCTGGAGAGTGCTACAGGAACTGTGAATTGAACTGCCAATTGATCCAGCAATTGCCCTCCTAGGTATCTACCCCCAAGTTGGAAGGACATTCATCCCAAAGTATGTGTACACCCCACTATTTATTGCAGCACTCAGTATATTAGCCAAACCCTGGAACCAACCTCATTGTCCAACAACAGATGAGTGGATCATTAAGATGTAGTATCTATACACAATAGAATACTACATGGCAGTCAGAAATGATACATACTATCACAGACTTTGCAGAGATACAACACAAAGCCAACTACACACTATATCATAAAGAAACCAGCAACAACAGAAACAGTAGCCTAGAGAGAACAGGTATGTAATTATCGTTTTTTCTACAAAGGCCCACAATAATTTACTGGGATCTTATACAGGAACACAGGTAAAGACTCTGATGGGAAATTATTGACTCCAGTGGAAACATTTCAAAACATTATGGTTGAATGCCTTAACTTTACCATATCTAAAATAACCTCTCAGTTTTTCTGCCCATAGGGGTTCCTGGATACAAAGGGCGAACATCCTACGGTGGTACCTTGGGGGTGAGTAACACAAGGCACCATACTCAGCTTGCATCATGAAAATATCCGGATATAACTCTTTACCATACCCCTTATCTCTAGATTATCCCCCTTTTTAGGTCCTGAAGTGCATGACCAGCCAGGCCACTGAAGTAACAACTGTTACCTACAGATTTTTTCTACAGGGCCTAAGCATCGAACACATTCAAGCAAACCAACATGCCCCTGCTCTTTTACCCTCTTTTCTTATTACTTCATATTCTTGTTGCAGTTGTTCCTTAATCGTTGGTTTATTTTGTTTTGCTTTGCTTTCCCTTTTCTCTCTTATTGTCTCCCTCTTATTCCACCTTCTTCTTCTCATTACCATCAATTCAATCCATGTCAAATAAAAACCACACTGATACCTCCTCTATAGGTAAGGAAAGAAAGTTGATATATAGGATGCTGCGGACAATAATGCAAAGAGTAAACACCTACATAGATAGACTTCACTAACACAATGATGAGTACTCCAGACACGAAACCTATACATATCCAAAAGTTGATCTATTAGTTTACTTTCCTTACAAGTACTATACTGGGGACCGGAGAGATGGCATAGTGGTGAGACGTTTGCCTTGCATGCAGAAGGGCAGGGGTTCGAATCCTGGCATCCCATATGCTCCCTGGAGCCTGCCGGGAGCTATTTCTAAGCATAGAGCCAGGAGGAACCCCTAACCCCTGAGCGCTGCCGGGTGTGACTCAAAAACAAACAAACAAACAAACAAACAAAAGATAGAAACAAGTACTATACCTACCTATCTCTCTGTACTCAGCGTATCTTTTGCCCTTTCCACCTCTCTATATTAATATATACCTAAGCTAACTTCTACATGTATATATGGGGCAGGAGCACACAGAGATAGGAATCCTCCTTAAGAAACAAACCTAATTCCTTCTTTGAGGAATTGTCTGTTCATTTCTTCTCCCCATTTTTGATGGGATTAGATGATTTTTCTTGCTAAGTTCTGTCAGTAACTTGTATATATTAGATATTAGCCCTTTATCTGATGGGTATTGGGTGAATAATTTTTCCCATTCTGTTGATGGCCTTTATTTATATCCTAGTCACTATTTCTTGTAGAGGTGCAAAAGCTTCTCAGCTTAATATAGCCAATTTTTTTTTTATCCCTGCTTCCACTTGTTTGGAGAGTGCTGTTTTCTTCTTGCAAAGACCTTTAGTCTCATTGTCATGGAGTATTTTATTTACATCTTGCTCTATTTACCTTATGGTTCCGAGTTTGATATAAAAGTCTTCAATTGGGGCCCGGGAGATAGCATGGAGGTAAGATGTTTGCCTTTCATGCAAAAGGTCATCGGTTCGAATCCTGGTGCCCCATATGGTCCCCCGTGCCTGCCAGGAGCAATTTCTGAGCATGGAGCCAGGAGTAACCCCTGAACACTGCCGGGTGTGACCCCCCCCCCCAAAAAAAAAAGAGACAAACCTAAACCACAAACAATTCATACCTATACCCTATATAACCCCTCCCATGTACTACCCCCTCTACCCCCCTCAGAAACCCGACT
The DNA here is from genome assembly GCA_004027635.1 of Crocidura indochinensis. Classification (NCBI taxonomy): domain Eukaryota; kingdom Metazoa; phylum Chordata; class Mammalia; order Eulipotyphla; family Soricidae; genus Crocidura; species Crocidura indochinensis. The sequence continues at coordinate 508 of PVKC010048073.1, read as the reverse complement.
CTCCCTTCACCCCTTAATACAATCCCCAATATCCCCATCATGTTATAACTTTTCACCCTCAGTTCTTAATCCATTAGGCATCAAGACCAACCTCCTACACCAACAAACCAGTACCCAGTTCCCAAGTGAAGAGACACCCACTCAAACTCACACCTCGTTCCTGGCAAGAAAATGCAACCAACACCCCTACTGATTCATGCTGTGTGGCCCTCCTAATCACCTCTCTTGCTTGTGGACTGTGGTTTAATACTGGATTAGCTCCAAAAGGACTCCCATTGTAAGAACTCTACCCAAGACCTCCCTGCATGGAGTCCACACCCCACGAGAAAATCTCAAAAGACAATGGGGAAGCATATACTATCATCATAAGTATAGACCTATATAACACTACCTCTTATACTGTTTCTCCCCCAAATGTATAGTAATCTCCTATATCACTTGCTTCCTTTTTCTTTGTCTCCCCCCTCACCTTGTCCGGCTTTTATTTTTTCAATTTGTTTTGTTCTAC
>PVKC010048072.1:0-10938 GCA_004027635.1 Crocidura indochinensis | reverse complement strand
CTTTTGGATATCTTCATTCCTAAGAAAACCATACTTCTTTGTACTAGAATGTGATGATGTTAGCAGTTTAAAATATGAACAGCTGCTTCAGCTAAGCTAGTAGTTCGCAAAAATTAATCTACCCTTTACATTAATCTGTGCACCAATCAGAATGTTTCTTTAGTCCAAGGAGTATTGCAATGCAGTCCAAATCATTCTGACTTCAGGTGCCTTGTGCTGCTTAAAGAAAAAGCCAGAAGAAAATTTAATCTGAAGGTAAAATATTTTAGGAGGGTGTACGCTCATATCACCTAGCAACTAGAGAACATGCCACGCAAAGTTAACGAACAGTAAATCATCCTTTATATCATCACAGATCAAATAAATAGAATACGCAGATATTATACGTGTATTTCTTGCTTACAGGAATAAGCAAGAAAATGGTGAGATGCAAAAAAAATTTTTAAAGACAAAAGGTACGTGGCTATTGCAATTAACAGAAAAGTGATTAACTGAACAATGTCCGTGAAAGCAGTTCATAAATTTTCAAGTTTTATAGGGGTTCATTTACAGAACTACAGAGATCTACATAGACCACAAGCTAGTGAAGTCAGTTAGAAATTCTGTTGTCAAGTAATTGTTATTGTGATTTCCAATGGTTCTATCAAATAACCAAAGTGTTTATTTTCACCCACCTTTAGTCTAAATATGCAGTTCATAATTCATAGCCCCATTAAAGCCTTGTGATTTTCTACCTATTGGGAATACTTTCTTCCCACGATGTTAATTAACATGACTTCTAGAAAGTACTACAGGGAATAGGCTTGTGCCAGGAAAACCAACTTGCATCATTTACAATCCAACTTCATGATTTCCTAGGTTACAAAGGAATAGAGGTTGACTTCAATTATCAATGATCAATGCTTTAATCAGCCATGACTATATGTTGGTTAAAATATAAAATTTAAAGTCCACGTTTTGGGTAAGGCCACCTCAGGCACCCTGTTTCTAACCCCTAAGGTGGATAGTCTGAAGGTGCAGGATAATGGTGCAGAAATAATTCACAACCAGTCATCTGTACAATACATAATATACATAAAATACATAAATGTATATAAGGAGGATTTTTTAGAGAGTGCTTTAGTGAACTTGGAGAGTTTTAAATTTTGTATATCTGTAAAGAGCATGGACATTCTGTGTACTTTGTGCCTTCTCCCTGTATATCATTGCATGTAAGTATTTATTTATTTATGCATTATTATATTTATTCCATCATTTATGACATTCTTTAATTGCCTGTAAGATAAGTACCATGAATAAACAAAAAAATTTTTGAGTGTAGCTTGGTGTTTTTATCAAATTTACCAAACTATGAGGACCTCATATCTCTATACAGTTGATCAGGAGCAAGAAAACTTGCATGGTTTGGGCCACTGGGAATCTGAAATGGCGGGTGGTCTTGAAAGATCGAGTTCTTATACTAGTGAAACCGGATGTCATCTCTGAGTAGAAAGCACTGAATGAATTTTCAGACATCTTAATGATGTCTGAACCCAATTCAGAACCAAACACCACTTACATATGAAGTCAGTGGAAAGTTTTACTTAACTATTCAGACAGATAATAATATAATGGTTATATGGGAAATGGGTATTCTACATTACATTATTATCAATCTACAATTCAATTAGCTCAAGAAGATTGAGGGTGAGGAGAATATGAACAACTGAGATTAAAGATAAAGAGATTGTCTCACCTATCTGGAATCCAATAGTCTGAGCCTTCTAACAATGTACGTTCATCGAAAGTAAAGGCACTTTCTGAGCAAGAGTCCTTGACATTTTTCCTATAGAAGGCTATGGAACCTAACTGTGTGAAGTTCAAAAGGCATCTCAGTTTCTTATAATTGGATCACCAAATGTGTAGAACTTTTGAGAGGTGAAATTTTATGATTCACTTGTGAATCCATTGAGTGTCTCTCTATCGCAATAGTGCCTTTTTCTGCTAGAGCAATCATATAGCAGGTAGGGTGCTTTCCCAAAAAGGTTCTAAAATGGGATATATCTCTAGCACCCCATCTGGTCTTCTGAGCACCACCAAGAATGATATCTGAGTGCAAAGTCAAGAGTAAGTCAGTGTGATTCAGCAAACAATGAAAAGTGATCCCTATCCTATTAGTCATGAGGGAGGTTATGTTATTGTCAATGAATATAATAATAATAATAATAATAATAATAATAATAATAATAATGGTGCTTTACAAAATACCTGCCCCAGAGACAGGCTGTGGGTGGTGGTAGTGGAAGAGAGGGGAACTGGGGACATTAGTGGTAGGAAAAGTGGTAAAGAAAAGTGTACATTCTATGACTGAAACTTAAATATGAACAATTTTGTAAATCACAGTCCTTAAGTAAATACTTTATTTTTAAAAATATGGGTACTTTATTTTTGACATGAGAATAAAGTACTCTTCCTTTAGGAGTCCTGGTTTATAAAGAAAGGGTACAAGATCTTAAATTTTCATTATATAATGGATAGATTCCAGGCGTACACACTTTATTTCCAACATATTCTATACCATAATCGTTGTAAGAAAAATTAAACCTAAGTTTGGATTTTTTTTTTTGGTTTTTGGGTCACACCCGGCAGCACTCAGGGGCCACTCCTTGCTTTACCCTCAGAAATCGCTCCTGGCAGGCTCAAGGGACCATATGGGATGCTGGGATCCGAACTACCATCCTTCTGCATGCAAGGCAAATGCCTTACCTCCATGCTATCTCTTCAGCCCCGCAAACTTCAGTCTTAAAATTATGTTACATGATGCTATTGAGGTGCTAAATAATAGGCTCTGAAGTCTATGATTCCTGTGATCTAGGACATATTAAAATGCTCCACAATCACCCCCTAGCAATCATACATTTATGTATTAGAACTACACAAATATTTTTGGAGGATTGATAAAGAGCTGAAACTTGATTCAAGAGAGCACGGATAAGAATGCTAAGCAATGAGAATAATTTGTGAAAGATAACTGAGAAGAATAAGGCTACAATGAGGGTAAACTTTAAAGCAATTCTTGGCTAATAGAAAAGAAACTCATGTTCAGGGTAAGACTTTGAAGATTTACCACTGATCCCATGTTATCAGAAATGTTCAATTTTGGGAGACACTGACATAGTGATAATTCAAATTGATGGAGAGATCAAAAGAAACTCTGTAGGTATTGAGCTGAAATCATAGAAGAATTTTAGAAATGTAAAAAGAAGGACATCAAGTAAGGGCATGCACCGTTCCTACATTATCACCCATCTACATATACCTAAACTGACAGAAAACAAAATAAAATTTGGTTATATGCTCTCTCAAATACACACATGTGTTCACACACACACACAAACAAAACATTTAATGACTTACATGAATTCTAGCAAAATATTCTTCATACTTTAAGAGAGAAAACTTCGTTTTACCTATTTTGTAACATATAATAGAAAATTATGAAGAATACTATTACATTACTTATACTAATATACCTTAATAGTACTTATAAATAAAATAAAATAGCATTAAAATTGAACATGTCTGAGATTTCAAAATTAGTAGGAAAACTTTTAAGTACCAGTAGTTATGAATTTAAAATATATAAAGTATAAATTTAAATATAAATTAAATATAAGCAGTTATAAATTCAGATCCAAAAAGTCTGACAAAATGATGAATAGTAAAAATATCAAATGATTAAATATCTTAAAAATGGCTGGGAAATAAATTGAAAATGTATATTGTCTATGATATATGTATATATATTGGTTTTTGGGCCACAATGGGCGGTGCTAAGGGGTTACTCCTGGCTCTCTGCTCAGAAATAGCTCCTGGCAGGCACGGGGGACCTTATGGGACACTGGGATTCAAATCAACCACCTTTGGTCCTGGATCGGCTGCTTGCAAGGCAAACACCGCTGTGCTATCTCTCCGGGCCCGATATATATATTTTTAATTTCAGTTTTTTTCCATAATTTTTCATAATCTTGATGTTCAAAAGAAGTAGAATGCCTCTTTTGAATGCAAGCAGGAATCGGGGAAGAGGGAGACAAACGAGGAGCATTGGTAGTGAGAATGTTGCATTGGTGAAGGGGGCTGTTCTTTTCTCACTGAAACCCAATCACCAACATGTTTGTAATCAAGGTGCCTAAATAAAGATATTATTTAAAAAATAAATAAGAAATTTTGTTTTTTTAAAAATTACAAAAAAATTTAAATTTAGTTGGTAGTTTTCTTTGTACTTAATTCTGTTGTTCTTAAGCCTTGATTGATGAAGGATTTCACTTTTTTTCCTCTGTAAATGCTCTAGGAAGATTATATTTACTCCCATTCTTTTTTAATATTTTTGTTTTTTTTTTCTTTTGGTCACACCTAGAGGGACTCAGGAGTTAATACTGGCTCTGCTCTCAGAAATCACTCCTGGCAGGCTCAGGGGACTATATGGGATGTCAGGATTTGAACTGCCGTTCGGCTGCATGCAAGGCAAACACCCTACAGCTGTGCTGTCCCTCTGGGCCCTTTATTCCAATTTTAAAAACTTTTATGGTACCCAATCTACAATATACTAAACACAGAGAGGACCACCTATACTAGTAGCTTGGGGGAGTCAAGGGGGATATGGGATGCATGCTGGGAACAGGGGTGGAGGGAGGACTACATTGGTGGTGGGAATACCCCTGATTCAATATCACTATGTACCTAAACTATGAAAGATTTGTGATTCACTTTGATAAAAATAAAAAACAAACATTCATGATAATATAATCCAGTTTGGGTTTGTTTGGCTTATTTCAGATATAGAATGGGCACTTGCTGGACACTTTGAATCCATAAATCTATGTGTTTTAGTTTTAATTCTGCAGAAAATTATTGAATTATATAAGTTCCATCCATAGTTTTCCTTTTCTCATTATATAACAATTCAACATCTGTTATCTCTTGAGAGATTATAAACTTTCAATTCAGTCATTTATTTTATTTAGATATTTTGTTAATTATACACTTTTAAAAATTATTGTATAAACATATTTTTATTATTTCTTACAAATTTTCAAGCATGTGTCAACTTCAACTTCAATTCCTAACATTCTTTGACTTACATTAATGTGCCAGGGAATGCTATTTAAAAATGTGTTTTCTTTCCTGAAAAATTTTTGTAGACATCATTTCTAATGTTATATTTGCGAACTATTGATTTTGATAAAGTTTTATTAGAGTATAGCTATACCATGTTTCCATATTATCTATAACTGAATTAATATTACAATGGTAGACTTGAATAGTCATAAAGAAGCTAGGTGATCCATAAACCAGATTTACTATCTAATGCTCCAAGAACTATTTGCAAATCCCTGAACCAGAGTGTTATTTGATATTTATGCATCACTTTTATAGCCTTCAAATTATATTTTCTTGCTTGCTGCTCTTTTTCTCATAGATTTTTCTTTTATTAAGCTTTAATGTAATTGGTCAGATATTAAGTTAAAATGGAATGAAGTATGTAGGTTCAGCCTGCCAGCTGTAATTGAAGATTCCAACCATTTTTTGTCATCACCACCTACACTGTTTCATTATGGCATTTGATATATGGAGCAGTAAACAGGTCTATCCCAAGCAGAGTCAAAAAGAATTATCAGAACCTTTCATTAATTTTGTTTCTGTAACTGCATATCTAATATATAATACCTTATTCATTAATATTTTTCATTCTATTCTAGATTTCAACAGTATGAGAAATGAGGCATGGACTTCTAAGATGCTAATATTGATTTGATTTTCCATACATATATAATTTTTATGGGACACCAAATATTTAAAAGACACGTGTTAATGCTCACAATACTAAGAATAGCTATAGCAACGATATATAACAACAAAAATTAGATTTTTACTGCTCTTGTAAAATATTTTTGAACATGAAATGTGAAAATAAAAATAGCTTTCAAATCATTCTAGCATAATCTACATAGAGGTAAAAATAAAAGATAATATAAGAAATAGATTTACTTAAATCACAAAAATACCCTCAAGTAAAATAATATTTTATTCAGAGCAAGAAGAACACTCCTGCCATATGACAAATATGTCTAATTAAATTAAGTTAGCAATTAAATTAGTGCAAAATAAGTTTAACATAAAATAACACATTTATCAAACTGTGCAAATTCCAGAGAATTACTAATTTTTTTTAAATTTGATTACATTATTTGCCAACTGAATGATAGTAATGTATTATTATTTTTCTTTAAGCATAAAATTATGCTTCTAACATATTTACTTTAATTATTAGAAAAGAATAGATAATAACAGTTTATGCTTTTACTATAACATTATCCATTTGAGAGTTGGTATGAGAGTACACCTGACAGGGCAATTATGCTGCACACGACTGACCCAGGTTTGATCCCCAACATTCCAAATGGTCCCCCAAGTATGTCAGGTCTGATTACTGAAAGCCAGATCAAGAATGCCCCTTAAAAACACCCAAGATGTATGGGCTCGGGAGATAGCATGGAGGTAAGGTGTTTGCCTTTCATGCAAAAGGTCATCGGTTCGAATCCCAGTGCCCCATATGGTCCCCCGTGCCTGCCAGGAGCAATTTCTGAGCATGGAGCCAGGAGTAACTCCTGAGCACTGCCGGGTGTGACCCCAAAAACAACAACAAAAAAAAACAAAAAAAACACCCAAGATGTGATCCCCCCAATCCCAAACAAATAATTATCCATATTTTATATAAATATATAACCTTTTAGCATGACAATAAATTGATTATGGTAGTCAAAGACATATATTGATAACTTGGAATGGATAAGCTTCAACATATAAAAAATCAAAATACTGACTTCTCGAATATATGAATGAATATTATAACATGATTCACTTTTGGACATTCTGGGTTCTAACCAGTGTCAGCCCAGAATTCATGTTCAAAATTTATTAATAAATTTTCTTCAAATATGGTAATCAAACTGCTTAACATTTATATCTGTTTCTTTTACACCAATCTTACATAGCAACTTGCATAGAAACTGCTTGAAGGAAAACTATCAATCTAATTTATTTAACTGCAACAACTTACATTTCAATTCATTTTCTATTTTTGAGAGAAAGAGATTAGCAATGCTATGTCAGAATTGTTGCCAAAAGCTTTTATAAGTAGTTTTAGATTTGGATATATGGTTTAAACCCTTACATGTATGATGTAGCTAATATAAGATGACTTAAATTGGTACATTGTTGATTTGGTTAATTTCACAGTCTCATTCATCTCTTTTTTATTTTTTATGTTTTTATATTTGCATTCTTAGTGTTATGATTAAATTAACATGCTTACAATTTATGTTAATATTATGATCTTGATGTACTGTTACCACAGTACAACCAGAGTACTCAATACCACCCCTATATTATCCCCCATCAAATTTCTTAGGATAGTTCTAGCTCACTTTTCTTTTCCTGCCCTACCCAACTTGGTAATATCAATTTATTGTTATTTGGGTCACACCCAAAGATAATTAGGATTTACTCCGAGCCTGGTGCTCAGGACGCATTCCTGACAGTGTTCAGGAGTCCAAATGCTGCCACTTAGGATAGAATGGAGTTGGTCACATGCAAGAAAGAGTCATATCTTTATTCTGTCTCTCCTGAATCATATCTTCAGTTTTGCAATTCATATGCAAGGATTTATTTCCATTTTTTTGAAGTAATAATTTATTTGTAAAATAGACTAATTGCTAAATAATTTACAGAGCACACAATTTACTCATTTAAAGTTTTGTAGTATAGTCTCTTCTTTTTTTTTTACCAAAATATTAACTTTATTACAAATGTACATTTGTACATTTGATTGCTGACTGGTACATTTGATTTATAGTATTGTAACAGTTATAAGAACAATCAATTTGAGAACATTTTCATCAACTCAGAAAGAAACTCCTAGTTTTTAGCAATGTATTCTCAAACTCGTATCCTCTTTTCTTTAATCTTTGAGGTAAAGTTTATCATCATTTTCAAAAGAACTATTTCTTATTTTTAGTATAATTATTTAGGCACTGTGGATACAAAATGGCTCTTGGGAGAGTTTCAGTCATAGAATGTACACTCATCATTGGTGAGTGCTCATTGATTGCCACTACTGTCTCCGGTTGCCTTCTCACCCACTCTCCCCTGCCAGACTCTGGGGCAGGCATTTTAATTCTCTCTTTCTAGTTCTCTACCTCTCTTTATCTCTCTTCTTTTTTTGACACTGTAGTTTGCACTTTGCTAATGAACCTTCCCTTTTTTCAATATTGTCAGGGTCAGAGAGTCATAGAAATATATAGTACGTGCCTGCTAAGCATTCAATCTGGGTTCACTGTCCATCACTCTATAAGGCCTACTAAGTACTGCCAGGAATGATCTCTGAGCACAGAGCTGTAAACAAGCTTTGAGTACCAATAAGCATGGCTCCCAAATTAAAATAATATATGTAACTATTTATTTAATATTTATAAGTTAGACATTGGCACATCCATAATGCTTTTAGAGTTAGATTGTTATGAATTAAACCATGGTAACCCCAGTTCAAAATATAAGTACATCTCTATCTGGATCTCTTTAATAATATATTGGTAACACATGCAAGTGTTATTTGAAGAATCTCAGAAGCTATCATCAAGTACATATGACTGGAATAAATTTCTTGTTGCACTTTAGGTAGCATTTATTATGCAATATCAAGGTATGATTTTAGGACAACCCATGCCCTAAACATTTTGTAGACATTTTCAAAAGATTTCTGCATGTGATTAGAATTATACCCTCTTGAAAATTTGCTTTGCATAATTCTTATGATATTTGCTTCATATTCTCTCTGGACATGGCAGAGAATTTTTACCTATATATAAAATGAAAATATTTTCCATTTTATTTAAGGAAGTTTTAAGCCAATGGGAACGCTCTAAATCGATCAGCCATTAAAGGAGATTTAGTGTCACTCTGGACTGCAAAAGAAAAGATCTGTCTGGTTACTCTAAATACCATACATACTAGGACAGATTGGGGCAGAGTAGTAGAAACTAGAGCAGCTTAAGTTTTTGAAGATTAAAAAGCATAAAAGTTTGGAGCACTAGAGATACTATTGTGAGAGTAAGGCTCTTCCCTCACATGTTGCTGGCTTAAGTTCATTTCCCAGTTTCTGGTACACTGGGGTCCTCTGATCACTTGAGTCAACCAAGAGAAATTCTTAAACAAAAAGCCTGAAATAAGTAGGGCTATGACCAGAAAACAAAAACAAAGAAAAAAAGGTCAAAATTGCACAAGATTGGCCTTGGGGTGGAATACTTTGTTTCAGAGGCACTTTGGAGTTTCTTAGAATCAGAGTTCAGGGGACAGAGGGTTTAGTAAACTTCCAAGTAATCTTGTATTCTAGTGAAAGAGGTTTCTAACACCTTCTCCAAGCAATCTTTGCAGTGAATGAAACAACATAAAGTCATAGATTTATTTGTTAAAATTTATTAACTTTACAACTTATGCTATCGTAGAGGACATTTAAGTTTAGTATTTGAGAAGTTGATTTTGTTGCTGACTTGTTAATTCAAGGTAGATGAGTTAATTCTGCCTTTTTTTCTCACTCAATATTTTGTATTTAAGTCAAATGCCAGTTGAATTTTTATCATCATTCTTTCAAATATGACTATACTTGGTTACAACACAAGCTTTAAAGCTTATGCACAGCTGTGTACTGCCAAACAGTTATGTCCATATTCTATATACCTGAAATCTTCTCTCCCAAATCAGAAGCACCCTGAGTAACTCATTTCAGATATGTGTTTCTGTTTCCAGATGAAAAATGCATGTGTAATGATGACTTGAGTAATTAAAGAAAAACATAACTATAATTGACAGACACTTTAGGCTATCTCATGGTTTTAAACTATCTGGAATGTGTCAAGTAGAGCTATGAGAAATTTTATTTGCTCTGACTATCAAGCCAATGCTATACTACCGTTTCTTGCTTTGTAGTAGAAAGCCAAGTTATAGGGTTCCAGAATCTTGTTTTTAACTTTACAATTGATAAAAGCATTCAACCCTTTGCCTTAACCCCACCCATTCTCCCTATGGTAACTCACTTTTGCTTTCAGAGACAAAATGGTCTTCTGAAGCTACTGGGAACAGAATGGTGTGTGGTTCCTCAGATAATCTTGCCAGTTGACTCAAATACTGCATCAACATTCACAAACTGACTTTCCAGTCTTGTGATACATGTATTTACAGTCAATATATATGCTAGTATTTGAAGAGAGGGATAAGGATATTGACTTGCAGAACACTATTTGTAAATGAATGTTAAAATAATAAAACAAAAACAACATAAAAATACTTTAGTTTGGTGGTTAGGCCTGGAGTCCTTGGCATAAGAAAGGCCTAATTCTTTCTAAGCATTTCATGTTCCAAAACAATGAGCCAAGAGCCACTAATACCCTTCAGCACTGCTGTGTGACTCCCCAAATTAAAATTTAAAAAAAAGAAGAAGGGGCCCGGGAGATAGCATGGAGGTAAGGCGTTTGCCTTTCATGCAAAAGGTCATTGGCTCGAATCCCAGTGCCCCATATGGTCCCCCGTGCCTGCCAGGAGCAATTTCTGAGCATGGAGCCAGGAGTAACCCCTGAGCTCTGCCGGGTGTGACCCAAAAACTAAAAATAAGAAGAAAATAGATAGAAGAAAACAGCAACAAAACCAAAAAAATGTTTTGTATTTGATGTTTCCACTAAATTCTTGATTTTGGGAAAAGGAATTTGATATCCCATGACATAAGACAATTTGTTACTTAATATGTGAGGTCCAGAATCAAGCTTCCCCCACTGCTTGGAACTGAGACACCAGCTTTGATAATGTAATAGCAAAAGGGAGGTTTAGTTTCCAGCTAGCTGAGGTCCA